>CBVK0102647173.1:513-22003 GCA_900067695.1 Picea abies
TGGTTTATGTACATGATGATTATGCATCCACAAGTAGCTCAAAAGCTGCACGACGAATTATGCGATTTTGAAGCAGAGAGAGCGCGAGAAGAGGGTGTTGCCCTAATCCAACCTCACCCTGAAGATATCCACGCCTTTAACGAACGTATCGCTCAATTTTCTAATATGCTCAACTATGACTCTTTGGGAAGGCTGCCTTACCTGTATGCTGCAATCACAGAGACTCTGCGTTTATATCCTGCTGTTCCCCAGGTATACATATCCATATAATATATTTTTATCCATCTGATCCCAATACTTATCATGTTTATGACAGAGAGAAATTTATGACTGTAGGATCCAAAGGGCATTTTAGAGGATGATGTTCTTCCCGATGGGACGATTTTGAAAAGAGGAGGACATATAATATATTTTTATCCATCTGATCCCAATACTTATCATGTTTATGACAGAGAGAAATTTATGACTGTAGGATCCAAAGGGCATTTTAGAGGATGATGTTCTTCCCGATGGGACGATTTTGAAAAGAGGAGGAATGGTAACATACGTTCCCTACTCTATGGGACGTATGGAATCCATTTGGGGTTCCGATGCATGTGAGTTCAAACCTCAAAGATGGTTCAAAGACGGAGCACTCCAGCACGTTTCTCCGTTCAAGTTCACGGCCTTTCAGGTACATTAGTGTAAGATTCATCTCTTTCACAGCATGTTTCTCTTTATTTTATCATCAGTTATTGTTCTTGTCCCGTTCAAGTTCACGGCTATTCAGGTACATTAGTGGAGATTCTTCTCTTTCACAACATGTTATGTTTTTCCATGCTTAAATTTAACAATTTCTCATTTAGTTTGTATATTTTTGGAGATTTTTATTGAGTCTCAGGTTTTGAAATGTTCCCCTTTTTGACTGGACATTCCATTTATGTTCAGGAACATATTAACTATAAGAATTGATAGAGTGTCTACTAGAAACGTTCAACATATAGAAAACTCACAGACAATGAAATCTTCAAAAAAAAATGTAATCTTCAAAAAAATGCACACCCTATGACCAACTGTGAAAACCTACCCATTCAAACTTCTCTTATCTATAAGTACACTTAAATCTAATTAACTAAATATCACTTCTCCTCTGTACATAATAATTGATGGAGTGTTGACTGGAAATGTCCAACATTTAGAAAACTCACAGAAAATGAAATCTCCAGAAAATGCACACCCTATGACCAACTGTGAAAACCTACCCACTCAAACTTCTCTTATCTATAAATACACTTAAATCTAATTAACTAAATTTCACTTCTTCTCTGTACTACTCTGTACATAATAATTGATGGAGTGTTGACTGGAAACTTTCAACATTTAGAAAACTCACAAAAAATGAAATCTCCAGAAAATGCACACCCTATGACCAATTGTGAAAACCTACCCACTCAAACTTCTCTTATCTATGAGTACACTTAAATCTAATTAACTAAATTTCACTTCTTCTCTTTACATAATAATTGATGGAGTGTCCACTGGAAACGTCTAACATTTAGAAAACTCACAGACAATGAAATCTCCAGAAAATACACGCCCTATGACCAACTGTGAAAACCTACCCACTCAAACTTCTCTTATCTATCTATGAGTACACTTAAATCTAATTAACTAAATTTCACTTCTTCTTTGTACATAATAATTGATGGAATGTTGACTGGAAAAGTCCAACATTTAGAAAATTCACAGAAAATGAAATCTCCAGAAAATGTACTCCCTTAAACTGTGAAAACCTACCCACTCAAACTTCTCTTATCTACACTTAAATCTAGTTAACTAAATTTCACTTCTTCTCTGTACATAATAAACTTCATTGGTTAAATTCCAATTAATTCATCATCTTCTCAATTTAGTTCTTATCTATGAGTACAGTTAGATCTAATTAACTAAATTTCACTTCTTCTCTGTACTTCTCTGTACATAATAAAGATGGTTAAATCCCAATTAATTCATCATCTTCTCAATTTAGTTCTGAGAATGAATCGAGCCTGACGAGTGTTTATATGTGTTATACTTGCAGGCAGGTCCACGGATATGTTTGGGTAAAGACTCTGCCTACCTGCAGATGAAGATGACGGCAGCCATTCTGTGCAGATTTTTCGAATTCCAATTGGTTCCTGAGCATCCCGTCAAGTATAGAATGATGACTATTCTTTCTATGGCTCATGGCTTGAAAGTCACCATTTCCAGACGCATCTGATCTTCAAATTGCACAGCAATAAGAGCAGAGATTCATTATTTGCGAACAGAGCAGCACAACATGGCACGATCATCTTCCACACATTATGAATCATTGTCCATCTTATTTTGCTTTTTGGTTTTCGGGGCTAATCCTCCGACGTCCTTACAGTATGCGATATTATACTAATATTAAGAAAAATAGCGTTTCTCTAATTATTATTGTTATTAATACAAATACATTATAGTGAGAAATCCCATGATCATCCATATCTCATGGACAACCATCTTGCAACGATACTATTCTTTATAACCATCTTTGCTAGCACAAACATGATATATAATATACTATTTTAAATTCGGATTAAAATGTTCTATGTATCTTTCTTTTACATTGAACAATTTGTATTAATGAAAGGGAAAAAAATTATTTTTTAAAGTGATTAAGTGGTCAATAACATATTAAAAGAATAATATTTTATTCTAAATTTTATATCAATATTTGGGTAGTCTAAAACATACTATTATTAAGAGTTTTTTGAGTTATATTTTTTCAATCATGTTTGTGTAATGGTTAAAAATTAAAAAAAAAAATTGATATAACACAATTTAGGTATAATAGGGTTTTAATGATAATAAATTCATTTATACTTTAAAAATGCAATTTCATAAATAAAAAATTAAAATTTAACCAAAATTATATAGCCTTAGAATGTACCTTAATGGAGACAGTTCATGATAGGCTCCATATATTCTTTTCTACTTGTACCACAACCAAGAGCATACTCTTATGTCATAATCAAGCCCCGTTCCTTGTTTTGTTTAATGAAATCATGATTTGCTTCCAACCTCATGAATGCCACACATTTAACATGAAAAATAAGTCCATATGGCATTTCCAACTAGTCAACATGCATCTCATCATAGGTCTAATTTTAGGTATTCTGGTATCATCTATGAGTTCTCACAATTGACTTAGTCAATGTACTCAACAATTGACTTAGTTAATGTACGCATGATTTCTAGCGATCTAAATTAGCACCAATATCAGTAACAATCAATAGGTTTAAATTAGCATCAATATCACTAACAATCAATCGGTTTTCATACGGAGTGTTTGTTAAAAATGGTCAAGACTAGTACAATTGTGAAGTAAACAAAGTTATTCATTGAAATTTTTATTTACTTATAAGATTCCAATAAACTTTAATATCACCCTATTTTATGATTTTTTTGTTGATTTTTCAATGAGCAAGGTTTAAGGTTTAAACATGAATTTCATTTATTTTAGCATTTTACTTAAACCATAAATAATTTGTTGCACTAGTTATGATCATAAGAAGAAACACCATGCACAAGTACACAAAAAGTATCTTTGGGAACCCTTCTCAACAAGGGAAGAAAACCCAACCAATCATTTGCTATATTCTTTCTCGGTGACACTATAGCAGTCGGACGACCGATAGGTTTATCTAAAGAGGGCTTTAGGAAATCTAGGCCGATCTGTACACAGGTGCTATCTGATGTGCTACCACTCGAAGGGGTACCAACAAGGGTTACAAGGGTGGCCAACAGATGTGCACTTAAGAACCACTTGTATTTCCTGCGTGTATGAATCCCTCAACCGCTGGTTTATGCGCGTAATGACAGATCTCTGTGGTTTAAAGACGTCGGAATATGTCTCTACCCTGAAAAAAAATACCCACAATTTTCTGCCAAGGAAAGTGCTTTGATACCACTTGGAAAATACCAGATATCATAAATAAGTAGAACAAAAATAAAATGCTAGAAATGGTAGAATAACAGTAATATAACCAGCATAATCTCCACAATAACACAGAAATAATATGAGAACAACAACTAAAATAACACTTTGATTAAGAAAGCAATGTTCACAGGCCTCTTCGAGGGGGCAAACTCCAGTCGAGCAGCGCTCTGTTATAATAATATTCAAGCTAGGGTTTTCATACCCTCGACCCTTATTTATACTAAATATGTTTATTAAGAGAAGCATCTAGAGGAAGATCCTTCTAGAAGCGGAAGATTCTATTAGGTCTTCTTACATCCGCCTTATTCTATTTTATTGAAAGGCCTTATTAATATTGACATTTATTACATCCGATAACATTGATCTACCTATGTGCGGGTTAGGACCTTAACAATATTCTTCAAGAGAAAGACTCCACCACCATAAACACCTAGCACACAAAAGGGTGCTCGCAAACCCTAGAAATCTAGCGCCCACGAGAGGTGCACACTTTTCCCAAGCAGAGGTGTTTGCTGAAATTTCCAAACTTGCACTTAAGATATGATTCCTCAATGAGGAATTTACCTTTACTTATATTAGACTTAACCTGTCAACAAAAGTGTCTATTGGCACAACATGGCCGACCTCACTAACTCACAATATAATTAATAATTACCAGATTAATTATGTTTTACATTAAGGTGTGGCTTACATGTACTCTTTACATTACAATTAGGGTTACAGGTAAGTCTCACTCTTGAACAGTATAGCAAGGGATCTCATACAACCACTAGGGGAAAATCCATAAGGATGTCCATATCTCTATCTCACTGCATCTCACAGGAGAACCACACTCACTAGTGCTCCGCCACTAGGATTACGTTCAATTGTGCTCATCCACAGACACGTCCAACTCAACAAATCTTCTTTCCCATTGCATTACACAGGAGAGTCATCTGGAGTTCATCATCTCAACTCTTTTCTCAGAGGAGGCTAATACATCGTTTTCATCTCTGTCTCATAAAGATGCACCCAACTCATGGGAATTGACATGGTCACCTGTGATCAGTGACATGCATGTCTAACTCAACAGATCTTCTTTCTCACTGCGTTACACATGATAATCATCTGGATTTCTTCGCAACTCTCTATAAGGAGGAGGCCAAAACAATGTTCCAATTTTGTCTCAGATAGGAACCACACACCCAACTCATGGGATTTATCTCAGGTCAACTCAATCAGTCTATGTCCCGGAGGATGTCTCACACAACTGTAATCATCAACACTCACTCTCATCTAGGGAGGCATTCTCCACCAGGTCAAGTCTCACACATAATTACTTTAACTTTGTCTTGGTTGTAGTCATCAACACTGCCTCTCAACTAGAGAGTTATTCTTCACCAAGTCAGTTTGGTGAAGATGTCTGCAATCTGCTCATGTGTAGGAAGGTACTGCACGTGTATTGATTTCCTCTTCATCATGTCTTTGAACATGTTATTTTATCTCAATGTGTTTCGATCTATCATGAAACACAAGGTTCTCAGAGAGCTTCACACAACTCTGGTTATCAAAAGTAATAATAGGATCCATGTCATGATCAAATAAATCTGTCAGAAGCCACACTGATTTGTAGACTGTTATACTCAATGCTATATACTCTACTTCTGCGGTACTCAAGGTCACATAGATTTTTTTCCTACTGCACCAGGAAACCATGGCCAACTTCAAGGTAAAACAACAACCGAATGTGCTCTTCCGATCCATTGTATTCTTTGCTCAATCTGTATCGGCATATCCCTGCAAAACTCATTGGAGGCATATCTCAGGTCATATCCAACTGTGCCTTGTATATATCTCAATACATTCTTTACTATTATCCAGTGAGTCTGTCTTGGCTGACTCATGGATTGAGTAAGCACATTCCCTACATAGCATATATTAGGTCTGGTGTTAACCAGATACATCAATGATCCAATCAGTTTTCAGTACACATGTGGACCAATCTCGTCTGAATCATCATCATTTATTTATTTATTATTATTATTATTATTATTTTGTCAAATCCATCACTATCAGTGTAGACATGGATTTGTATTTTGTCACACTGAACTTCTTTAATATCCACTGTATATTTTCCTTGACTCAGGAAAATCTCATAAGTACTCTGTCATGCTTCTTGTCCCAAGACGTATTGCATCATACCTAGATCCTTCATCTGGAAATCAGAAGTTGAGGCTTGCTTATATCCAACAAATGGCTTACTAAATAAGTCATCAAAATCAGGTTCTCGTCATCAATGTAGTAATATAGGTTTGGATTAGTAACACTTTTTTTGAAACCCCAAATCATCAAGAATCCATCTATCTAATGTAGTTTCCAACTCATGGATGGTAGTACAGATGGAAGTGCATCAATCTATTGGATCAATATGTCTCATCATAGTTCAATCCCTTTGCTTGTGAGAATCCTCTGGCCACAGATCTCGGTTTGTATTTCTTGACACTTCCATCTACTGTATGCTTGATTTTTATAGATCCATTTTGAATTCACCATAGATTTCTGTTTTAGTCTCAGAACAATGTCTCATACATCATTCTTTAAGATATACTGATATTATTCTGTTATGGCATTTTTCCATACCTGTTCACCTATCGCTTCTCCATGACGGGGAGTCTCAAAATCAATGGAGTGGCTCATGGCTGAAGGGTAGCTTGAAAAACTCTTTTTCTTTTTCAAGATGTCCCTTGAGGGACTTGTATGTTCCTCTTCCTTCTGCAGAGTTTTGTCGACCCTAGGCAGGCCTTTTTATGCCCTACTTCAATATCTCTGGGCATATCAACTAGAGTAGCTGAATTGACTGGCATACTTTTTGTCTCCCTTTAAATTGTTGAAGGGGAAGAAGGTATTGTATCTTCCTTCTTTTCATTTTGTTTTGACTCCCTCTGAGTCAAGTAACTCTGTCTGAAGTTTGAAGGATGGAAGTCTTATCTTATTTTCTTGCTAGATATTTTATGTCTTCTTGACCAACATAATAATCAATCAATAAGGTTTGGACTCCGTACCAGGGATAATGGTCCAAGTCATGAGGGCTCCCACACTGGAGATAATACCCTTCACTTATTAAGAATGCAATCAATTTTAAAATTAATGATCAAACAATTTACCTGGATTTGTAGTCATGTTCAATTATGTGTTTGGTTTAGAGGAAGTACTTCTCCTCTCTCTTATATTCATTCTTTTGGGGTGGGTCTGGATCAATTTTAACAATGGAAGCATATTCTCTTCCTTTCTTCCTGGTTGGACAATTTCTTGCATAGTGCCCATATTTGTCACATCTGAAGCACTGAATCTCTGAAACATCTATGTTACACATGAAAATCACTCATTGCAATGATGGTTAGTGTCATCATTATAAATATTGCAAGTGTCGCATATTGGTCGTAAGTGTCGCAAACATCACACTATTATCTTGTCTATGTCGTCTCTCTAACTTAAAGAAACTTAAGACACCTCAAAAGAGTAGTCTTGAAGAAGAGAAATCAATTGACAAGGAGTACAAGCCTTTTGCCACTGAAAAAGCCACTCAAAAGTTAAATTTGGAAGGGAGTGTTCCCCTACATACTCTCAGGGAGCACTGGTGCTCTGTACCCTCTTCTAGGGGAGCGTTCCAGTGCTATGTGTCCCTTTTGAGGGAGCGCTGGCCTTTTTTGGGTGAAATTTGGTTTGTTGGAGGAAATCAGGGAAGAATCTCCTCAATATTTGAAGGTGGTTGGTTTCAAATCTGAGGTTGAGGCATGATCTTAGGGGAGATCCACAACTGAAGGAGAGGAATCCTCAACTTATCCCAAATATCTCTCAAGTGGTTAGGTCTCTCCAAGCCTATATAAGGAGGCCTCTTCATGGTGAAAGGATAGATGGAAATTGAAAATTGTACCTAACTTATGATCTCATAAGAAGGTATAAGAGGGACAATTTAGAGGCATCAAACTTATGATCTCATGAGGGAGATGAACAATTAAGCATCAACATTCTGTGTGGATTATTTGAGCAAGGGTCTGGACAAAGGGAGCTTGGTGAAGCTGCTGCACCTTCATCAGAGGATTGTAAGTACTCTTCATTTGTTCTCATTAATATATATACATGCTTGGCCTGTTTCTTTCAAGTTTATGTTTGTTTCACATGAACTTGTCTTCAACAGATAGATCTGTATTTGGGCTAATCTCAGTAGAATAGGAAGCTCGTTGTATCTTTGTTTGTTCTACAGGACCTATCGAGAAGCTTGGGATTGAATCTCAACTTGGACTTTGCGAGGACAAATGCCATTTAAAAAAGGTACACTTTTCTTCTTCCTCTTCATTCATTAGCTTAATTAGATCTAAAAGGATGTCAATGACCAATGATAACACCTTTTTTGTCTTGGTTTTAGGGGTCTAGATACCAAGAGGGAATCTTCTTGTCCACAAGAGGATTCACCTGTAACAAAAATTGGCGACTCCACCGGGGAGGAGCTCTGATTTTTGTTTCCTTTCCTAGGTCTTGTCTTGGATTTTTATCATCATTTGACCTTCTCCATATTGTCTCTTTGATAATTAGATTTGATTGATTGGCTCTTGATTTCATCATATTCAATTTGATTGACTGAGTTTGCTTAATTTTTTGAGTTTCTGGGCATTTTTCTAAAGTTTTGAAGTCTAGTGCTCCCCTGCCCTTGCTATCAGAGTATTAACACTCCCTATTGGTCTTACACAGAGCGTTGGAACACTCTGGTGCCCTTTACACTAGAGTGCTACCCCTTTTATGTGAAAAAATCTTCTAGGTTTTCAATCTCGAGTTCATTTCTTGCTTTTGGCACTTGCTCAGGAGTCTTGTAACCTCAGTACATCTTTATCATTGGCCTTCAACACCTGCTTTCTGAGAATTCATCCTCTTTTGTTTGGATTTTTTGACATTTGTCCTTACTTTTCAATAGATCTTTGTCCTTGACGATTTGGAGTCAATTTGGCATTTTCTTCTCATTTATCTGAGTGAGTGAAAACTTTGTAAGGAGTTTCAAAAGTATTTTGTACCATTCCTTCTGATCTTTGAGGTCATCTTGTCCAAACCCTTTTTCCTTCTTTTTGAGTTTCTGGTTTTCTTTTTCTTGTTTGATCACAACAAGGGTGTCTTTTTGTTTATGTGAAGTTTGCTTCCAGATTGCTTAAATCTCACAGCTCTTGAAGTCTGATTAACATAGGAAGCTTTACATGCACTGATTATTAGTCACATATAAAAATTTTAGCATTGTACTGGATTCCTTATTGGGGACTATTGCATGAGGTCATTGCATCTTAGTGTTTGAAAGTGAAAGGAAAATCCTTCTCCTTCCCTTAAATAGATATTCATTGAAAGAAAAGTATGCTTATCATTTATTATGCATGTTTTGGGAACTGAGTCATAATATCATCAGTTTTCACTCTCATACACCTCTGAGTAAACACCAACCACTAAAATCAATGCTAAACTAAAATTTATCAGACTTTTTTATAGTTTTGTTAAGAAAACCTACATTAGCTTAATGTGTAGAGCTTTGGAATAGTTTGAAAGGATAACTTTCCAAAGATATCAAACAAACTTAGCATCTTGTGATAGGAAGAGAAAATCCAATTGTCGTATAGGCTTTCTGGGATCCCCCCCTCACACAGGGGTTACGCACGAGGTCGCGTTCGGGAGAGCTACAGAGATTATCCCTCTGTGGTTTGACTATTCATAGTAGTCAGATCGTATATTGGGGGTCACTTGAGGGTATACCCATGATTATGTGTGGGAGCCTCTCGAGTCAATTTTGGGCTTGTTATCCTGCCCATACGTTCGGACTAGACTATCAACTGTACCCGCCCAGGGGTTGACTGTGAGTTGGTGACCTTAGTAGCAATAATATTTAGGGTCTCACACAAGGTGATGGTGAAGGGAAGTCTCACTGTACCTGGAATAGATGTTGGTCAAACTCATTCGGGCTCCTTGGAGGTTAAATCCACAATTACTACATGGAAGCTTGCACCAAGGTGTAAGTCCGTTAAGCAGGTCACCAATGTAACTAATCCATCTGCTCTATCCTCGCCCCTTCCTATTTTGATCTTACGACATTGTATTTCATCACCAACTAGTGGTTTCATTGTGGGAAGGTTTGTTTGATTGTTTGCTTCTCAGATTCATAGTGTGTGTTGTTTGTGTTACTTAGTGGACCTTAGGTCGAGTTAGTGTTAATGGCATCAAATCCTAGGAGTACCAATGGAGGAACCCCTTGTCCGGGGGAACCTTACACCTTTCCTTCTTTTGGAAACTTTGGTCCTTCGTATATTGCCACACCGAGTCTTCCGAGACTCACCATCGTATTACTGGTTTAGTTGTTCCCCACTCTGGTGATCTTGAATCCTCCCAGTAATTCAACTACACCTAATACTTTAGATGTCAGTACACCACCCACACATCAACCTCATGTCAAACTTTCTCCTTCTTCACCTGTGAGGTCTCCTTCCATTTCTCCTTCTTCACCTAGTGAAATATCTCAAGCAAGTAGACGGATTGATAAGAAGAAGAAGAAACAGAAAGAGAAGAAGAAGAAGAACCCGAAAAAGACCAAGCCTCCAACAACATCAGATTTTGGATCCAAGCAACCAGCTACTGTTAATAGTACTGGGGGTGTTGATGAGGTCAACAAGATTAAAATGAAGAATCCGAAACCCAAATTCCCTTGCAGTATTTGTAAGGGTGACCACTTTCTGAGGGATTGCCTTGGTATTCCCAAGGTCTTAGAAGTGTGGTCCTCCACATCATCAACCTCTGCTAGAAATATTGGTGATGCCCTGTCAACTAGTGACGTTCAGGTTGCTAAGAAGAAGACAGCTGTCAAATTCCCTTGCATGTTATGCAAAGGTGATCATTATTCTCACCTTTGTCCTTGCATGGACGAGGCTTCTTCTCTTTTGGAAAAACTTCAACTTCCAAAAGGTTATCGTAAGATTTCTCCCAACCCATCATTAGTTGATGGAGTGGTCTATCTGGTTCCATCCCCGGTCAATCTGGTTGATCAGGTGGTCAATCTAGTTTCATCCTCGGTTGAGCTACTCACCAAAGTAGTTGATCCAGTTTCGTTATCGATCAACCCCAATATTCATCTACAGAGTGAAACCCAAGTGACTGATCCAATATCGTCATTGGTCAGTCCCACTCCTGCTCTGACGAGTGTCAAAGTGGTCAATCCGGTTCTACCATCGTTCGATCCCACTCCTCCCTTGAGGAGTTCCAAAGTGGTCGATTCGTTTCCGCCACCGATTGATCCCACTCCTCCATTGAGAAGTGCCAAATTGAATGATCCAGTTCCTTCCTCGGTCAGCCCCACCTTTCATCCGAAGAGTGCCAAAGTGGTTGCTCCGGTTACATCTGTTATACGTCAAAATTGCTAAGTGTCACATTGTCCCTATCAATCGTCGTAAGTGTCGCATCTTCCCTACAACTTTCACAAGTGTCGCAAGTTGGTCACTAGTGTCGCAAACGATGTTCAGACATGGTGCCATGATAACGACACTAAAGAGGCACTTATAACACCTCACATGACTGATTTGGAAGAGGAGAATTGGTTTACTGGAATCAAATAGCTCTTGACACCTGAAAGAGACCCTGAAACATCAGTTTGGAGGGGGAACGCTCCCCTACTACAGCTGCAGAAGCGCTGACGCTCCTCTACCATGCTTCAAGGAGCGTATAACACCCCTCAGGCCCTTCTGAAGGAGTGCTGCTCATCTTGAGAGCGCTGGCACTTTCCCAAGGCTCACCAGGAGCGCTACAACGCTCTGATGCCCATTCTGAGGGAGCGCTCCCTATTCTGGGTCAGTTGTTAGCCCGTTGAGGAGAATAAGGGGAGGATCATTCGAGATTAAGAGGCAGTTGTGCTCAAATTCTTAGTTTCATCAAAAGATCCCTGATCCAAGGAGAAGGTTCCCAACTGGTTCTAAACATAACTCAAGAGGTTAACCCCCTCCCAACCTATATAAACAGGCTCTATGATGGTGAAAAGGGGGAGGAAGAATTGAACATATGAAACTTATGATCTTGGAGGAAACTGACAGTCAGCCAAAGGAGAGTGATCAGTGAAGTTGCTGTTATCCAGGTTGTGGATCTTTCAGGCAAGGGTTAGATGAAGAGGACTTGACGAAGCTATCGCATTCACATCTACGATTGTAAGTACTGCTGTCGTTATTCTCATTAATATGACACGCTTGGCCTGTTTCTTTCTAGTTCGTGTCTGATGTTACATGAACTTATCATTAATTGATAGATCTATTTTCAAGCTAATGTCAATAGAGTAGGAAGTGGTTGTATCTTGTTTTGTCCACAGACCTCGGTGAGGAGCAAAAGGATTGGAGCGCAACTCGGAGCGTGCAGGGACAAATGTCGATTAAAAGGTACTTCTGTTATCCTCCCTTCTCATGCATTAGTTTAGATGGATTTGAAAGGAAGTCAGTGTCCACATTAAGCATTTTTTTGTCTAGGGTTAAGGTCAAGCCTTAGAGGTGATCTGCCTGTCCGCAGGGAGATTTTCCTACAACAGAAACTGGTGACTCCACTGGGGAAATTCCCTCAAATCGAAACCTCTTGTTTGGATTTTTTCTCCTCATTGACCTTGTTCTTTCCCTTGATTGTTTCAGACCTGGATCACCCCTCTTTGATTAGTTTCATGAGCTAATTTGCTCCTTACCTTGTCACATTCAGCATATTTGTCAAGCTCAGATCTCAATTTTTGAATTTTTTTGACATTTCTGAGACTTTTAGACCGTGGCACCCCTGTCCTAGTGTTGACAGAGTGCCAGCGCTCCTAATAGCCCTACACAGAGCACTATAATTCTCTTTTCCCTTGGCAACAGAGCGCCAACCCCTTTTTGGCCAAAAAACCCTCCACAATTGCATTTTTTAGGGTTTGCCTCTGTGGCTCTTTTGCTGAGTGATCTAGTGAGTCAATTTTTCTTCCTTTTCAGCCTTGACATCTATATTTTTGAAGAATAAATACCCTGTTGATCGGATCTTGTAGCCTTATTCGCCATTTTTGATTGAGTTTTTCTGTTGAGTAAAGATTGGAACCTATGCATTGCTTTTCTCTTCTCTTCAATTGAGCAAAAACCCTGGCGAAGGTCATCAAAGGTCTATAGACCTCTGGATCTTGATTTAAGTCGAGGTGATTGTTCTTCAACTATTGTTTTTGGGTGTGAAGTTTTCTTTTTCTTTGATTGTTTCTTTTCTTTCGTTTTTCGTTTTGATTGCTAAGAAGAGTATATTGTTTGTGTGACTTTTGCTTATGCTAGTTTGGTTTTCATTCATACCAAGAAGATAATTAGCAAAGATAAGCATTGTGTTGTATTTATCATCATCCATACGCAAACAATTAAAGATATCTTCATGATTGATTGAGCATATTAGAAGGCATTTGAAAGTTTTTGCATCACATCAGGATTTGATTGAGAAAAGAATTGTTTGAGAGCATTCCGTAGTTGTGCTTGTTAGTGAAAGAACTCTCTCTCTCCCTTAGCTAGATGTTCATCGAAAGGAAATGACTGCTTATCATGTTCAATGCATTCTTTGGGTCTGAGTCATAATTCCATTTGTTTCACTTACATGCACCCCTTTGCGTAAAGAACAACCATAAAAATCAACGCTAATTAAAATTTATCTAGAACTTTTTCTTTGCTAGGATCCTCCACCAACAGTAGAATAGGTGTAGTACTTTGGATTAGGCTGTGAGCATAACTCTCCAAAGTTGTCAAAACAAACATTGATATCCTGAGTTAGGGAGAGTAAATCCAGTTATCGTATAGGTCTGCCTGGGATCCCCCTCTCACACAGGGGTTACGCACGAGGTTGCATTTGGGTAAGCTACGGGGACTAACCCTCCGTGGTTTAACTGATTGTGGTGGTCGGATCGTATTATGGGGATCACTTTGAGGTAAATCCACAATTACTGCATGGAAGCTTCTTAGTTGGTTTCGGGCTTGATACCCTGCCCATACGTTCGGATCGAACTGTCGACTATTCCCGCCCAGGGGCTGACTGCGAATTGGTAACCTTAGTGGCCATAATCTTTAGGTTCTTACACAAGGTGACGGTGACGGGAAGTCTCACTGTACCTGGAGCAAACATTGGTCAAACTCACTCGGGCTCCTTGGAGGGTAAATCCACAATTACTGCATGGAAGCTTGCACCAAGGCGTAAGTCCGTTAAGCAGGTCGCCATTGTAACTGTTCCACCCTATCCCCACCCCTTCTGGACTTGAGCACGCGACATTGGATTTCATCACCAACTAGTACTGTCATCAAAAGAAGGTCCTGTTTGCTTGATTGTGATTCTTAGATTTTTTAGCGTGTGCTGTTTCTTCTCGCTAGTTGGCCCTAGATTTCTTTCGTCGACTCTTTTCTTCCGCCAACATCGACCCTCCACGATGCTCGCGGAGGCTACAGGGACTTCCTCCAGAAAATATGGAAGGAGACACCCCTTTACCCCCTCATTCTACGGAGCAATCTCCTCAACAGAACGAGGTTCAAAACACTACAACTTCTTAGGAAGAAGTTCCCATCCCTTTGGAGAATTTTAGAATTGTCTTGGAATCCTTGGAAGCTTATCGCATTCTGGAGGGATATGAACGACAGATCCTCCACCTAAATTCTGCTGGAAAATTTGTTGTCATAAACCCTTCTGACGCCCCGGCCGGGTCTCCTCAAAACCCTTTACCCAATGACCCTTTTTGGACTGAGAACATTGTTCGAAGTCCACCATGCTTGGTGCGAGATCTTTATGGAATGGGGGAAGGCGCCAACGTACCTTTCTCCTACACTGTACCCCCAAATCACTTCACCGGTACTACCACTTTTACAGCCACACCAACCGTTGCTCCAAGCACACCACCCGTTGGCCCGAACGTAACATCCATTGGCTCGAGACCTACTATTCCCCTCCAGACAGCCCATTCGACAATGGCCGCGCATATTCTGACCATCCCCGCTGATAATGCGGTAGTTAATCAAGCACCGATTGGCACACCTGTAACACCAAGACCGAATCTCCCTTTTGGATTTAGGGCATTGAATGCATCTGCCACTACCACTGCCCAAACCACTGCTCAAATCACATCGGGAAGTTCCATACCTATCCAACAACCCGGAGGGACCGTCCTTGGTGGTTCTAACCCAATCGACAACACTGGTCAATCTTTTACATCTGGCCCTCAAATCCTGGGAACTCTACCTCAAACTGGGGGGCATCCTCCCACCGGAGGACAAATTCCATTCGGGGTGCACCCTCATGCTGGGGGGAAACCTCCAGTCAAAGTCCATCATCAACCACAAGGACAAAATGTGTCTGTTTCACCCAATCCATGGAGCATCCCTTTCTAAGGAAATCCGCATGCCTCCACGGGACAAAATGTGCCTACCGCATCTAACCCATGGAATGTCCCTTTCTCAGGAAACCCACACTTCCCGGCAGGACAAAATTTGCAGACTCCGCAACAACCTCCTTATGGACAAATGCCCAAACCAACCCATAACCCTCAAAACCCATCCGGTTATCCTCCGCTCACACATGCTCCTCAACACACTTCAAATCCTATGTACCTTGGTCAAAACCAACCTCACATGAGAGGGTCCACGAGTTATAATTATCCACATAACCCAGTATTGGGCCCCACTGGTGTTCCTCTGCCACACCAGCATTACCCACAGGTTAAACGACAACTACCTTTTCTAACTACCCTGGACCTTCCAGACTTGTCTCGGTTAATGAATGATCCCATTTATCATTCTTCGGTTTGGCCAGCTATTCTAGAAAAGCTCCCTTCTGATATCCCCAAATTCGATGGAAAATCCGGAGAAGACCCAAACAACCACGTGATGAACTTCCATTTGTGGTGCTCATCCAACTCCCTCATGGACGATTCTATTTGTTTGCGTCTTTTCCAACGGACACTTATAGGTTCCGCAGTGAAATGGTATATTGAATTACCACGTGCATCTTTTTACGATTTCAACTCCCTCGCCATGTCCTTCCTCACACACTTCCAACTGCCCATCCGATACGAGACGAGCACTGAACTATTAACCTCTCTTCGTCAGACAACTTCCATACACATCTCCGATCATATCCATGAATGGAGAAGACGACGAAGGCTAATCAAAGCGGTCATCCCTGACCAATTATTAGCGGAATGGTTCACGAAATCATTACTACCCAAGATTGCTCGTGATGTTGCCATGGGCGGCGTGGTCACCGAGGAAGAAGCCATCGCCCGAGCTCAGTACTTAGACTTAGTCTATTCACAATCTGGTACTTTGTATGAGTTGATACCGAACGCTACCCATCCCAATAACGATCCATCCAAACCATCGACTGCTTCGCATGCAGATGGAGTTATTGGCTCCGTCAAAACTCAATCTACTACCCAGTCTACTGGAACAATCCAGTGGCCCGCTTCCATGGCTTCCCCCAGTTCGACTGCACCCTCTTCTACCCCCACTCAAACTCAAGTCTTTGATGTGAATGCGGTCCAGTCAACCCCTTCACAACAACCTGGGGGCAAGAAGAAAACGAGAAACAAAATTAAGAAGAACAATAACAATGAACAACCCAAGACCCAACCACAAACCCCTCCTGCTGGAAAACAACCACATCGAAAACTGAAATTCCCATGTCTCATTTGCGGTGACGATCACTACACTTGAGACTGCCCACATCGCAATGAAGTGGCTAAAATTTTTAAGGGAAATTCGCAACCCGCTGTGCTCACTCAGCCTTTTCCGCAACAACAATCTCTGGTTGCACAAAGCCCCACACTGGGGGGTAGTTCCAACCAACCCCATGATGAGGCCTCGACAAGCGCACACATTTACATGTTTAACAGGGTTAATCTAACCACTCATTCTGTGACATACGACACACTAGTTAAACCCAACAAGTCGAAGACTGCTAATGGTTCTTCACCAGATCCTTTGCCATCTGCCATCAATCCTCCATCTGTTATCCCACCATCTGGGCCACTTCAGATTGAGAAACCTTCTTTTGACTCCATATTATGCCCTCCTAAGAGCACCATCCGGAAATCCACTTTCAATCCTAATTCACGGGCTGCCCAAAATTACAATATTGTCGAAGATTTGGCCCAAGCTCCATGTGTCATGTCCGCATTGGAAGTGTTACAACACTGTCCTAACCAACGCAGAACGCTCTTAGCTTCTATCGGCGCTTTCAACCCCGAGTCATCCCACTACATCACGTTTAATTTGGACGACCATCAACCGCGACTCTCCCACCAGCTAGCTTTCCAAATCGATGTTGTTGTTCATAATCAACAAATCCATCGAACCATTCTGGATGAGGGAGCCTCCACCTGTGTCATGTCTCTATCCTGTTGGAAAGGTTTGAAATCACCTACCCTCAAAAAATCCCCCACGATGTTACGTGCTTTCGATGGACGAGGTTTCCATCCTCACGGATTATTACAATCCCTCGCCGTTCAATTGGGCAGTAAAACTGTTACCGTTGATGTCGAAGTGGTCGATGCTCCCCTCGATTACAACCTATTACTCGGAAGAAGTTGGTTCTACGCTATGAACACTGTCGCCTCATTGGTGTTTCGATGTGTACAATTCCCTCATCAAGGAAAAATTGTCACCATCGATCAACTTGATTTCTGTACACCCGACGCCCGCATCCCTGCCACCAACAATATTCCTTTTTTGGGAGATCACTTAGTTACGTATGAAAGCGTTGGTGTTGGCTTATTGAAAGATTCTAGCCTCATGGGTACCTTCCCTACACCACTTCCACCTACTACACATCATATTGCCGCCATCAATATGATCTCGACTTTACCTTATCAATCCTTGGAATCATCTGACCCTTGGATTGTGCCTAGTCCTTTGGAATTCGATGGACTCAATGACACCATGCCACTCATCCCAGCCGAGGTCGCATACGTAGCTATTCAATCTGCCTCTCCCTCTTCGAACACTTCACATTCACTGGCACCCGATACTTACTCGGTGCCCTCGTGGTTGAATTCCCTATCATCTGCTGTTGATTACATTTCCCACATTTTTCCTTCAGACAAATATATCATGGAAATGCTTAGCATTAACGATTTTCCCTGGGATGACAACCACCATCGATCCTCTTTTCTTCCGCCTTTGGAAGAAATGCAATACATACAATTCGTCTTCCCCCTCGATGTTACGGATGCTTCACAATCCCCTATCCTCACCCAAGGTACTTTCTCTGAGGGAAACATGGGTAACATCTCTACCACAATCACAATTGACATTTCAGTCAAAGAAGGTGTCGTGAGGGAAACATGGGTAACATCTCTACCACAATCACAATTGACATTTCAGTCAAAGAAGGTGTCGTGGAAAACATTAATCTTGGTGCTAATTGCATGCCCGACGAAGTGGTTTCTTACACCGCTTTGTTCAAGGAATTCCACGATGTCTTCGCATGGAGCTACGAAGAAATGCCAGGGATTGACCCTTCCATCATCATACACGAAATCAAGACTTACCCTGACGCAAAACCGGTTCGACAGAAACTCCGCCCGGTTCACCCCAAGAAACTGGCAGCTATAAAAGTAGAAGTTGAAAAACTTCTAAAATCTGGCTTTATCTACCCCGTCCCTTTGACGGAATGGGTCTCTAACCTCGTTCCGGTTGCCAAGAAACAAGGGACCATCCATGTCTGCGTAGATTATCATGATCTCATCAAAGCTTGTCCCAAGGACAACTACCCTACACCTTTTATCGATCAAATCATTGATAATTGCGCGGGAAGCGTGATCTTCTCTTTCATGGATGGATTTTCTGGATACAACCAGATCAAAATCTTACCTACTGATCAACATAAGACAACCTTCATCTTCCCTTGGGGAACTTTCACTTACCAAAAGCTACCTTTTGGCCTTAAAAATGTTGGTGCTACTTTCCAGCGAGCCATGTCGTACGCTTTCCATGACATCAAACATATCGCGGAACCTTACCTTGATGAATTACCTGCCCATTCATCCAACCGACTCGATCATATTGGTCACTTGTGGGCAATTTTTCTTCGATGTCGTTTCTATCTTATTCGTCTGAACCCACATAAATGCATCTTCGCTGTCGAATTCAACCGACTCCTCGATTTCATCGTCTCCAAAGACGGGATCAGGGTGGATCCCTTGAAGATCAAGGCCATTCTAGCCTTACCTCCACCCACCAACTTAACCCAACTTCAAAGTTTGCAAGGCAAAGAAAAATTTCTCCGCCGTTTCATCTGTAATTACGCTGAGATCACTAAAGGAATTATGCGGCTACTGCAAAAGAATGTCCCTTTCATCTGGGATGACACTGCCCAACGGTCATTCGACGCTCTCAAGCACGCTTTGACCCATGCTCCTTTGTTACATCCTCCCGAATATACAAAGGATTATATCCTTTACTTTGCCACTTCTACTTCCACCATTTCGATGGTGTTGGTTCAAGAGGACGCTAACGGTGAAGAACACGTGATTTATTATCTGAGAAAGAGTTTATCCGGACCCAAACTTAGATATTTACATGTCGAGAAACTGGCTATGGCAGCTGTCATTGCTGTCCAACGATTCCGCCACTACATCCTATTACGCACCACCATGATAATCGCAGACTCCAACCCCATGTATCACGTCTTAACACGTCAAGTAATTGGGGGAAAATATTCGAAATGGATCATTATTCTTCAAGAATTCGATCTCGAGTTTACAAAGGCCAAAGCCAAGAAATCCCTGGTGTTTTCCGAGCTCATCTGTGCTCTCCCAAGTGCCGATGAAAACATTGAACCTAGAGACCCTCTTCCTGATGAGTCTCTCTTCCTCATCAACACCTCTGACCCTTGGTATGGAGACATTCTCCTCTACCTTCAAACCCAACGCTTTCAGCCAAACATCTCTCAAGAAGAGCGTCGACGCATCCGTCACCACTCTCGCTGTTATCTCATCCTCGGAAATACTTTGTATCATCGTGGTATTGACACCATTCTTTGGTGATGTCTAATTCACGAAGAGGCTGAACGTGTTCTGAACGATTGTCACCTTGGTGCTTGTGGCGGTCACCTTTCTGAGATGGCCACAGCCCAAAAAATCCTACGTGCCGGCTACTTTTGGCCCTCGATTTTAAAAGATTGCATCGAGGCCGTCAAAAAATTCCCACCCTGCCAAATCTTCAATAAGAAGGCACGCACCCACCCTACTGCGCTGCATCCCATTATTTCCATCGGCCACTTTTCCAAATGGGGTATTGATTTCATGCAATGTAAGCCTACCTCAGCCGGGGGGCACGGTTACATCATCGTCGCCGTCGATTATTTCACAAAATGGGCTGAGGCTATTCCTACCTTCCTGAACGATGGCCGTACTGCAGCTCTATTCCTCTTCAACCAAATCATTACTCATTTTGGCATACCACATGCCATTGTCACCGACCATGGTGCACACTTCAAAAACTAGATGATGAGCGAATTACACGTCAAACTGGGTTTTCGCCATGAAAACGCATCCCCTTACTACCCTCAAGCAAATGGACAAGTTGAAGCTATCAACAAAGTCCTAAAAACCATGATCCAATGCATGGTAGGGGAAAACAAGACATCGTGGAATTTACAACTGTTTTCCGCTCTCTGGGCCTATCGCATGTCTGTGAAAACCTCAACTAGATTCACTCCTTTCTAGTTGGTCTATGGCATTGAAGCCGTCTTACCAATCGAGTGTGAAATTCCGTCACTCAAATTGAAAGTAGAACTCCTGTCCCATACTTCTGTGGAAGAAGAAAGATTCTTGTACCTATCCAAGCTGGACGAAACATGACGTGATGCTGCTCTCGCTAATGAGGCACATTAGAAATGAATTAAGAGTCAATATGAAAAATCTGTCCAACCTCGAGCCTTTGCAGAAGGAGACTTAGTCCTCGTTTATGACCAAGCACACGATAAATTGGGAACAGGAAAGTTATAACCTATGTGGTACGGTCCTTACATCGTGAAGCATGTTTTACACAGAGGTGCTTACGAACTAGTAGATCATGATGGAATTTCCCTGGGAGAGCCCCGAAACGGGCTTTAACTTAAAAAGTACTATGCCTAGATCACCTAGCATCTGTACTTTGTACATTATTGTATTTTTAGTTTGGTGTGTCTTTTCTTTTGTGTGCTCGAGTCTTTACCATTGCCACTCATGATTGTGCCTGTGTTTTCATGCGCAGATGACTTCTGCCTTTCCTATCTTTTTTGGGTTCGCGGATGGCACCAGCCGACATACCCGGAACATTGCTTCGGTAGCATGGGTTATTTATCAGTTTGACAAGGTAGTGAGTTCAGGAGGCATCTGTTTAGGACCAACAACCAACAATATGGCAGAATATCACGCTGTCATTGGACTGTTAACCCAAGCCTCCTCCCTAGGTATCTCTCGCATCATTATTTACTTAGACTCCCAACTCGTGGTTT
>CBVK0102647275.1:0-19951 GCA_900067695.1 Picea abies
TTCCGATCTATATATATATATATATATATATGTTAGAGAATGAAAAAACTTGATATTTAATCAAAAAGAAATATACATATTGTCATCATGTAATACTATCTGTATCATTTTAAGTTCACAATTCAAAAAACTATATCATATATCCCTCATTTGTTAGTTGCTTACATCACAGTTTTCCTCTCTTTATCTTTCTAATTACAAAAAACTTAGCAATGAGTAGCAAAATATAAAACATCTTATAGCCGAAAATTCATTTCCTCCATAATTTGATTTTCATATAACCCCTGAAGAATATATGCGCCAACGTCCAATTCTAGAGCCTTCTTGGACAAATGGTCAGCCTCCTGATTCAATTCACGGAGAATATGCTTGCATGAGAACCATTCCAGATTGTCTATGAAAGATCTAACCTATCACATAATGGGTTGAAGACGTCTCACCTGCATCTCTACTTTTGCATTTATCCAGTCAATCACGACCTATGAATCGCCAAATACATGTATCTTTCCCAAATTAAGCATATCATCATGGAACAGTAAGGCCCATAGAGTTGCAAGCTCTGCTTTGTTGTTTGAACCTCTCCCTGAGACATATCTTATTGTGAAATAATGTGACTTTGAAATGAACAGAATTGCACCTACTCCACACAATGGAGGGTGTCCCTAGCTTGCCCCATCAAAGAACCCCCAAGGGATTTTGTCTGCAATCTTAGGTATTGAAGGTTTCCTGGCCTTTTTTTGTTGCATTTTGACCTTGTATTCTCCCATCAATTTGACTGTCAACACCACCACCACCTCACATGAAATAAAACTATTTTGAAAAATTGCATTGTTTCTAGCCCACCACAAAAATTAAACAAAATAAAAGGAATTGAAATGTAACTATGAACTCTAGCATTTTCCTTCCACTTTTTTATCCAACTTTCGAACTCTGCTTCCAGTTGCATCCTTTGTATTTTTACTTATTTTTCGATCTCCATCCAAACTTGTTTCGCATATGGACAGTCTATGAATAGGTGTTGGATTGTTTCAGCATTTATTTTGCACAACAAACATCCATTAGGGCCACACCACCCTCTTTTCCATATATTGTCCTAAGTTAGAGTTTTGTTATCCATTGCCATCCACAATAGGATTTTTTATTTAATGGGGGTCTTTTTTCTGCATATGAAACTCCACCACCATTTCCTCTCACCGGAGAAAACCTCCTATGCTTGCATTCTATATCCCAGTTTCGCTGAATATATTCCTCTTTTTCGTCTCCTGTCCAGAAAAAATAAAAATAAAAAATTATCTTCCTCCTCTTGTAAGGAAACAAAATTTGAATTAAGAGAAGCCATGATGTATCCTCGTTGATCTATGCTTTCACCTTCTATTTCTAAGATGTCGGTCGTTTTCCACTCATTCCTTCCTATTCTATCTAGGCATCCTAAAGTTTCATCCTTTAGAATGTATATTCCTTGATCATGTAGTGCATCCACCAATTCTTCTGGTAATTTTGTATCCTTCTCTTGAACCGACCCAAGGGTCTTCCCCGATCCTTATTTTCTTACCATTATCGACATTCCAAACCAAGTGTTCTCCAATCAGTGGAAGCACTTCTACCAAATCCTTCCAACAAATTGAGTTGTTCTAAGAGGACTTGTTTGGATTTCCAAATCCATTCAACAATGGACATCCCATGAATGTAATTTGAAACCATCACTCTTCCTCATAGCATTTCATTGTGCATCAACCTCCACATGCTTTTTGCGGCTAGCACACGGCAAAACCAAACCAGATTTTTTATACCCCACCCACCCAGCTCCTTGGGTCTTGCTAGATTTGACCACTTAACCAAAGGGATACTTTTATTTTCAACATTTCCATATCATATAAATTGGAAAAAAACTTTCCTTATTTTGTGTAAAATTCATTTTGGTATCTTTGTTATGGATGCCCAATACATCGATATACTACTCAGTGTCTCATTTAAGAGCACAAGTCTCCCACCCTTGGAGATCCATCGATGAGCCCAAAAGGAAATTATTTTTAGGATTTTTGAGAATAGCCATAGTCGATACTTGAACAAGTAATCATTTGGTTTTAAAGAAAAACCAAGATACTTTAGTCCATCATCTAGAGGTTGTTGCGCAAAGGGAAAATACATTTTCATTTGGGTTGCCACTACTTATTGTATTCCATTGATCAACACAGCCGAATTTTCTTTGTTCACTTGCATTCCTCTAGAGGTACATAAGAGGTCTAAAATGTTTTGCAATGCTTGGAATTCTGAAATTGAACCTCCACCAAAAAAAATTATGTCATCAACAAAAAGCAGATGAGACGGGAATATAGAGTTTGATATGTTGATGCCTTTGAGTATGCCTTCATTTCCCACCTTTTTTATCGGTAAACTTAGACCTTCTGCAATGATTAAAAACAAGAATGGGTAGAGGGGACATCCTTGACGGAGCCCCCATGAAGATCGGAAATAAGGGGAAAGAATACCATTTATTAATATTGCAAAGGAAGGAGATTCTAGATTCATTCCTAGATTTATCAGAGCTAGCCTGATGAAGGTCCAATTCGCTTTGTCATATGATTTTGATAAGTTGAGCTTCATTATGAAGGAAGGATTTTTTTTTTGCTTGACAAAGTGAAAAAATTCTTGAGTGATAAATGTGGCATCATGGATTTGGCGGCTATAGAGAAAACCATAATGCTCTTCTGATATGAATCCACTAAAGATGGGATTCAAATGGTTGTCTATGATCTTACCTATGAGCTTGTAGATTAGGTTGCAACATGAAATGGGGTTGAAGTCTTCAAAGGAAAGAGGGGTTTTTCTTTTAGGGATCAATGCGAGAAAGGTTGAATTATAGGATCCCCACACTTTACCAAATCTCTTAGATCCATTAGCCACTTTCAGCGGATCCCATTTTAACAAATCATAAAAACCTAAATAAAATTTGGTCATGAAGCCATCAAGCCCATGGCTTTTACATTTTTGAAAGGATGAGAGGATTTGAAAATTTTCCTTCTTTGATATCTCTGATATGTAGAGAGTTATTCATTTCATCCATGATGAAGGAAGGGAACAGGTTTATAACCTTCAATATCTCAACAATATGGAAGCCCATTAGTTCTTTGAGTAAACTGGAGAAAAAAAAAATTACCTGCATCGGCTATCTCTTCCAAGTTATTCACATTTTTTCCTTGATTGTCCTTAATCTCCCACGTAGCGTTTGACATTCTGCAATGGCTGATGGAAAAATTTAGTTTTATTGTTGCCCTCTTGGATCCAAACTGTTCTGTGTTTTTTCCTCCAATTTGTTTCCTCTATGCTTAACAATTCTTTTTTCCTTAACATTAGGTCCTTGAGCAAGGATTCTTCCTCTTCAAATAGAGTTCATGCCTCACGCTCAATTAGGAGATATTTGAGTTTAGATTCCACCTCTGTTATTATTGTCAGTTGTTTTTTTCTGAAATATTTGGCCCACAAGATCATGGCTTTCCTTATTTTTTCTATATTTTCAGCAAATTGTTGCATAACAGATTGACCCTCAACGTGTGACAAAGGATGCCAAGTCTCCTCCACCATCTTACGGTAGTCCTTTTCTTTCATCCATTCATGATTGAATTTCATTGGGATTGGTGTTTTTGGTCATGCTTTGGAAACTTTCAAAACAATTGGCATGTGATCAGAAATCCCCCCAATCTCCGCCCTTGAATTGATTTCCCATCTGTTCTCAATCAAATTTTCAAAGATTAGGAACTGATCTAATTGCTTGGCCACCGGGCTTTCCCCTTTCCTTCCATTACTCCAACTATGAGAGATTTTCTTAGGAGCCAGGTCCAAAATATTATGCTTTTCCATCCACTGATGGAAGAAAGATTCTTGAGGGTCTTGACGAGGATTTTGGCCCCATACTTCTTTGAGAGACACAGTAAAGTTTAAATCTCCCCACAAAATTAAATTTCCAGAATTTAAAAATATATTCTTAGGTGCTCCCAATACATTACAAATTTTGAGGGACCATATACATTACAAATTTTGGGGGTAGAATTTAGAACTATATTCTTAACCTGAACAAGAATACAAGGAAAAACTTGAGATTCAGTAACCATTAGCTTCGAACTACATGCCTTATGAGTTTGCCTGAAAGTCCAACGACATCTGTGGAACAAAAATACCAACTTTTTAGCCATGATGTAAATATCTCCTCTGACTTGGAACTACTACACATCATCTCTTGAATCAATATTAAGTTTGGATTTACAACTACACAAAGGCGCTTGAGGGATAGAATTTTTGGAGTACCCCCCACTCCACGTGTATTGAAATATAGCATTATCATTTAGTCATGCGGTCCTAAGCCTTCAGTACTCTAAGGGCGTCCCATAAGATGGTTGATTGTTTCCCGCTCTGAATCTCTTTTGTAGCCTAAATTTGGGCAAAGGAGATTCGAGATTTTCTTCCTACATTCCCTCTTGTTCCTTTTTCCAAAGCAATAACTCCGACTGCTTCTAAATCATGCCCTAACTTGACTTTGGATCTAAGCAAATATTCAGATGTAATTCCATTGAACAGACTCGAATTCGTTGAGGAGGAGTTATGAGGAGATTGTTGAGGAAAGGTCGAGAAAGAGGCCCTCTCAAAGTTAGAGAACTCCCTAGATACTGGAGTTTTTTATGACCCCATGGAATTCTATAGGCAAAGATATTGGCTTCTTTAGAATAGGGGAATACTTGTAAACGGTTGTCGCAAAACTTGAGTCCTTACCCGATTTCCCATTCCGATAAGAGTTTGGAGAGTCATACAGAAAAATGTGTCGTGGTTGTTTCTGTCCGCCCAAACTGACATCTCCCTCAACCTTCTTCGCATCCAAACCAATGTCCACCAACTCTTGCTTTCTTTTCCATATTTTTGTAAAAGGAGGGAAATGAATTGTCAATCGTTTGCATTGTGCTTGGAGATGACCCACGGCATGGAAACTAAAGCATCTAAAAGGGACTCTCCAATAGTCTATCTTTTGGTTCACTAAGAAGCTTTCCCATACTAGTTCAATCTCATCAAGGAACCCATATCGTAAATCAATTTCAATTTGTAACCAAGCCCATCTTCGGTCAATCTTCACCTCCCATCTCAGCTCCAGGCCAACGAACCTTCCAATTCTATTTATGATAGCCACTAGAATTTCTTCCCAAAGATTTGGTAATATAGCCCAAATTTTGGTTGGCGAAAGCACATCACGCATAGTATCGAAGGAAATGGACCATTCCTTTAGGACTAATCTGGACAGTCCCCATCCCCAAACCCGGTTGAATACCTCCATCATATCTTCATGAGATTTTAACCCGAAAGAGATCCATCCCCTAGCTAAAGCATGGAAGACGAGACAATGCCCAATCAGAGGTTGTTAGTTTTCCATTAGCCACTTCCTTACATACTTTGGGGAGACTATCTTCCTGCAGAAACAACCAACAAAAAATTTTCCAAACATATTTGGTATTTCCCCAATTTCTATGTCGTCCTCGACCACCATCCGCTTTCACTCCTTGTGATCTTTCCAACATCTACCTAACCTTTGCACTCTCATGTTTTGGTTGTTGTTCAAAGGAGTCAGTTCTCCCTCACCTCTGCATCCACTAGAATAAGTCTTCCCCGACTTTTCGCTAAGTATTCCTTTGACGCTACAACAACATGCAAACCCGCCACCTTCACATTCCCTCTCTTTTTGTGTTGAGGATCGAAATTAAGTTTGTTTGTGTATTGATCGTCATTCCCATTCCAACACAAGCCTCTAGGATGAATAAAGGCCTTGGGATCGCTTTTCAAAGGTGGATCCAATGGACCACTATCCTCCAAATCATATGCCCTTTTCAACTTTTGCATGCGAATGAAGTCATCGTCCGTTGGAAATATCGCCTCTGTACCCAAGCATTCATCGTCGTAATCTACCTCATAAAAATATGTTATGTCTTTCTTTGTTGCATAACCGACCATCCAGTAAGATCTTCCACCTAGAGTCCTTAGACCTGAAACTATATTGCGACCCTGACAAGGGAAAGGCTAGCATCGGATATGGACTTCCATGTCATCATCCTCCTTAATTCATTTCTTATTCCCACAAGGGATCAATAAATCATATATATATATATATATATATATATAGTCGTAGTCTAAACGTTCTACGAAATTACTCTTTTCTAGCGATATTTTCCAGGGAAATTTGCCTGAAATCCAGCGAGAAATTGTTATCTCCACATATTTTAGTGATTATTTCTATATAATCCAAGTGCTCCAGGGGTTTTTCAACATGTTGAATGCATTTATGCATTCATAAATGAATTTTAAACAACAAAAAATAGTGATTTCATGCAAATTTGTATTGACGGATTCCGACGAAAAATTTGTTTCATAGAATAGTTAGACAATGCCTATATATATATATATATATATATATATATATATATTAACATCCACCTTAACTAAAATAATTTTATATCAACTTTATATAGAGAGTTTGCACATAGGTGATTTCTACCTCTCCACATGAAGGAGATGTATAATTCCTTCGATGTTTAACATGGGGTTAACATGTCATTTAAAAAATATTAGTAACAAGTAAACATTTCAATATCAAATAACTCTCTCTCTCTCTCTCTCTCTCTCTCTCTCTCTATCTCTCTAACAATTGAAAGTAAAAAATTATTATCTATACTAGTGGTTAAAACATTTGAATGGTGGGTTGAATTTGAGGGAGATGTGAAATTCCTTATGTTTTCAACATGGAGTTGACATGTAGCATATATATATATGCCACATGTCGTAGAATCCATCTTAACTCTGGATCATCGTGTGTCGAGAGGCATCAAATCCTTTGAGATGCAAACATTTCCTCAAGTTTTGTACTCTAATAAATTTTTGCATCTCTAGGAATTTGATGTCTCTCGGCGCATTATAGATCTGGAATTAAGATGGATCTATGCTCATCATATAAGACACGCATCATAATGAGAGATCAAATATTAAACTTTACAGAACTTAAAATTTTATTCGACTCTCACACCTCACACACCGAGACATTCTAGGTCGATCATCATACTACTCAATACAAATCTAGAAATTCCAAATACATCCTCCAATAAATCCAAAGGGAGGCTGATTTCTTTCCGTGTTTGTTTGCTCCAAAAACCCCAACGTTATCTAACCCTCAATAAACTAGCTTTATCGTTGTACAGACCTAATTCACCATATCTTGAGCAACAATATTTTCTTGCTGCAGGTTTGGAAGAACAAGTTCCATTCAATTCAATCTAGATTTTGCATGAAACAAAGCACTAATCAACCATCTCCTCACAAAATCCAACTCTTTGACAAAGTAAATTAAGGTCTTCTAATCAATAAAACTATAAAATGGAGACCATTTTCTGTGTATGTCCTATATCGGCTTGATATGGAATTGTTTGTCCCGGGCTTTTTTATGTGCCATTATATCACCTTCAACTAATTTATTCAGTTATGAGATGTCCAACTAGTGTTTTTGATCTTATCAACTCTATCTCAACTAAGATGTTTACATGGTTTCCTTTGAGACCACATCATCATCAATTAGAATTTTCTAACAAATCCATTCATCTACTTTGACCTGATCTAATGCCTTGCATAAGGTGTTCGCTTTCTCTAATTTCGTCACTGCAATTCCAAGTTTTGTAGTGTACTTTATCAAAATCCCTTTTCTTCTGCAAATTGATTGTTAACTAATACTAAAAACGTTACTAGTGATTCTCTCACAATTGCATGTTCTATCTATTAAAATCTGTACGCCACTTCTTGCACTTGTTTGGCAACTTCAGTATGTACCTTGACCCATTGATGTTGTTTCTCCTGGGTTTTCTACTCATAATTTGCAATATTATTCCCTTTAATTATGTCTCCTCTATCCTCTTCTTGGCTTCTTCCTTGAACACCCCATTGTTTTTTTTTTCCATTGTTCTCTATTTCTTCAATGTCTCATGCATCAATTATTTATGCATTATATTTATTAGAACCACCAATACTAGGATTTAATGGAAACTATGTGTGCACTCAATGCGATCTCGCACGAGAAGGGGTTAGCGAGAGCAGAGACAAAGGATTGGCATAGAAACAAGACAATGAATGCAAATCATTTTATTATACCGGGCCACTAGGAGGAGAAGGGGTTCCATTCTTTTGCATTGTATCTCGTTCCATAGTTGAGCAAAACATCGGAGAGTGGTATTCTATGAGCATAACAAAGAAGGAGAGATTTTGTAGCAAACATACAAACCACAGGTCATAGGCAACTCCATAGAGAGTGCCTCTTTCTCTGTACTTGCATCATTTATATACTAGAGAAAAAAGAGCAGAGCGGCCTCACCTTCTATTTGGGTTTTCTCCCGTATTGGGTTTCCCGGGTCATATCTTGTGTTTATTTGTGGATGGTGTGATTGTATTTTACAGCTCTTTATTTTCCGCATTTTATCTATTCCATGCATAAGCAGAAAAATCAGTAACTAAATATTCTGGAAATCTAAAGGAAAAATAACCTTAATAATAAAGATTTTAGTTATTTATCAGATTCGTTGTGACGAATTGTTCCAATGGAATATCCACAGCAGTTTACAGATCAGATTTAGTGGGTGGTTCTATTTGCTTTGGAGAGATCTACGAATTCATTGGATTTTTACTTGGTCTTCTTACTCTTTTTGGATGGCACGTGTGAGAGGATACTTTGGGTGATGTGTGCTAGCTTACCAACAAATGCCCTGATTGTTGCCAGATCAACACCATTAGATGCAAAGTGATTGCGAGATTCTCGAAAAGTGGCTATAACAGAAAATTCAATAAATATTAAGGGGTTAAGGCAATTTCAAATCTATCGTTTTAAAAACCCTTGCCGCTTTTTGACCACACATGCCACATGGAGAAGTGCACCCTTGATATTTATTGGTTGGTGGACATATTTGAAGCTTATCTCATGGTCAAACAACCACCCACTCATCTAAAGGATGCGTTCCACCTTCTTGTCCTATTCTTGGTGGGTGTTGCATAACCAACTCCATTATTTTATTATTGTTGACTTGTCTCATGGAGTTGGTTACATGAGAGCATTATTGAAGGATATTTTATTGTTATTCCTTAGAGAACTAATGGATCTAAGAAAACAAATACTTCTTTATTGTTGACAAGATAGAGCTGAAACCTATATAAAGGTTTGTTCTCTCCATTTGATGCATGGTTGGATTTGGGGAGCTCTCCCTTATTGAGCTTTTGGTGAAGATCTTGAAGACAAATGAGAGTTGGAACTTATTCTATTATTGAGGTATATTTGCTTGGGTTTTAATGTTGAATATTAAGGTTGAAAATACTTGCATCAAATAAATTCGAGAGCTGAAATAATATGGGTAACATAATTCCTCGTCAAGAATATTGTTCCTTTATTAAGAAGAGCAAATCTGTGGTTCATTCCCAAGAAGTTGTATTTTTCTGCTGGAATTTGTTCACGTGTCTTTCTCCTTGATTCGAGCTAGTTACATCTTTACATATCCATCAAGAAATACACTATCTTGTATGTTTATGATGTCTCCTTGATTCGAATATTCACAAGTTATTTTCTGCATTAACGCACAGCAAGAAATGATTGATTATTTCTTCTTCATTCTGGCTATCTTCATTTGCAAGTCTAATCAAAGCTTTTCGCAAGTATTGGGATTGTATGCACAAGCCACATCAAATCACCCCTACTCAACACTCATAGACTGAAATGGTTATTAACCATCTGCGAAATGGTTATTATGTTAGATTTGGTAGCTCGGAAGTACTTCTGCATTGGCGGCGCCCAGCATGCGGAAGTGACCGAGCATATTTCTCCCTAGTGACTTTATAAAGTGTTTTTATAAAGTAACTTTATAAAGTGATTTTATAAAGTCAAGTTGAGTTTTATAATTTTTAATGTGTAAAAGTGACTTTATGAGGGTGTGGGCCATTTAAGTGACCTCAACGAACGATCAAGTCACAACCGTTGATCTTATGAGGGCAATATTTGATCTCGATCGTCAATCTCATTGGGAGACCAAGTGTTAGGGAAATTACACATTGAATCATGCTTAAAGGCAGCAATAGAGGAGAAGAGGACACACTTTTCTCAAAGAGAGCTTGAGAGGAAAGGTGAAGAATCAAATTCCAAGAGAGCTTTTTAGCAGAGGAGAAAGAGTTAGCAACAAAGGGAGTTGGCACGCATCCCTAGGAGAGGGATAGGGATGCATTCTAAGGAGAAAGAGATCAACATTTAACCCAGATTGTACTGCTGCTATAGGGAGGTCGTACAACAATTAATGGTGGTCGTACAGTACGGAAAAGTGCACCGAAATCGAGGTAACCACTCAACCATAGTTTGGCATGATTTCCTAGGCACTTTGTTGTGAACAATCCATATAGCAGTGTACTGTACATAACAGCGTCTCTCTGGCACATATTTCAAGGCAATTTAGAGCTTCTATTGATTATACTGGGTCGTACATGCCATACAACAGAGGCACATTTTTCAAGGCTAAGTTTAGGCATTGTTTTCGAGAAGGAAAGATTGTTGGGAAAGTGAGAGAAGCACTGTGTTGGTTATGTTGATATATTATTGTTGTTGTAACTCTAAAATTTTCCTATAAGCTCAATAAAAGACATCTCCTTGGTTGGTTTTCCCCTGTGGGATTTTTCTAGGGGCATTGCCCATAATTTCTGGTGTCAAATGTGTTGTTTATGTGCTATCTACTATTCATTTTTTCGTTGTTATATTTCTCAGATTTCTTAGTCTTGTTTTCAGCTCATAGTCCCAATTGCATGAAGTGATTTTCTTGCTTTATTTGTGAATATTTATTGGAGACTGAAATTTGTTATAGACTAAGTATTTGAAGTTTTATTTCTACATGGTATCAAAGCTGGTGTACAGCGTTGACACTAGGACAACAGTGACTTGTTGGGGCATTTGCTTGAAAGGAGGGGAAAGAAAGGTTCTTTGTTAGTTGGACAAAGATGACTTCCAGTATCAGGTAAGAGGATAGGTTGGAGGGGATCTCCAACTACCTGCAATGGAAGGTGAGGATTACAAGTGTTCTCAAGGAGAACAAGTTGTGATTGTTTGCGAATACCATCGTGCCAGTGCCTTCATCAAATCCCATTGCTCTGGATGTTCATGAAGTGAAGGAAGCAAGGGCTCAAAGAATAATCTTGGACGGAGTCAGAGACCACCTTATTCCACATTTGGCTGAGAAGCAGACAACCAAGGACCTCTGGGATGCACTGAAAATTTTGTACGAGGCAAAGAATGAGAATTGGAAAATGGCTCTCTGGGACAAGCTCCACAATACTTGTATGGCCAAGGGAGAGAATGTGGCCTCCTACCTCACCAGAGTTTCACAGGTGAAGGATGAGTTGGCAATTGTCAGAAAAGTTATTCCAAACTTAGAGTTGGTGCACATAGCCCTCGAGGACTTGACCAAGGAGTGGGAGGTTTTTGTAAAGTGTGTGGTGGGGGGAGAGAAGCTCCTAGATTGGAGCAAATTATGTGATGACTTTACACAGGAGGAGATCCAGGAGTGGTCTCAGGAGAAGGAAGAGGGTGGTTCAGATGAGAAGGGTGTTGCTCTTGTGGGAAAGAACAAAGACAAAAAGAAAGACATGAGCAAAGAGAAGTGCTTTGCATGTCACAAGATTGGCCACTATGCTAGTCAATGTTCGAACAAAAAGAAGAAGCAAGAACCAAAAATGTCGGCATCAACTAAGATTGTTGAGTTCGTAGAGAAATATGAGGGGGAATTTTCTCTGATGTCTGGTCCTGTAGGCAGTGGTTGTCTAGTGTTCGAGGACATTGAAGTGTGGTTCGTAGGCAGTGGAGCTTCTCAACATATGACGAGGATGAGGTTTGTGTTTCTTGGTCTTTCGAAAATAGACTCAGATTGCTTTATGGATAGTGGGGTCAGCTCATAGCTTACAGTGAAGGGGGTTGGAAGTGCTAGATTCCAACTAGAGTCAAGAGGTTTTCTAGAGGTAGTTGAGGTATTGTTTATTCCATAGATGACAATTAACTTGTTATCAGTGTCAGCTTTGGAGATTGATGGATTTGGAGTTGCGTTCTGTTGTGGACGGGTATTGTTAAATCCAGAGGGAGCTACTCCAAACACAACAATTTTGCTTGGTGTCAAGTATGAGAGATTATACAGGTTGTTGGGACAGTCTGTGGTTGGACCCAATGGATTTTTGGATTCAGAGTTTGTGTTTGAGAGTGGGCAAGTCGCATTGGGGAGAGAATTGATACCAAGGACTCAGTCTTCTTCCAATACTCCTAGAGGACTCAGCAAGCATGAGTTGACACAGATGGATGCTCAAGAGAGTGTGGAGTCTCCTAGGAACATGCCTTTAGTTCATAGATCGACAGAGGTAGCAACAAAGGCTTCCAGTGCAATGGGAGCAGAGGCTTATAGTTCAGAGGGAGCAACTACAGCAGCGGATGAGATGATGGAACTGGAGACAGATTATGGTGGAGCTACCAGAAGTACCTCCCTCGCTAAGAGGAAGTGTTAAAATTAGTAGCTCAGAAGTACTTCTGCATTGGTGGCGCCCAACATGCGGAAGTGACCGAGCATATTTCTCCCTAGTGACTTTATAAAGTGATTTTATAAAGTCAAGTTCAGCTTTTTAATTTTTAATGTGTAAAAGTGACTTTACGAGGGTGTGGATCATTTAAGTGACTTAAATGACCTCAACGAACGATTAAGTCACGACCATTGATCTTATGAGGGCAAGATTTGATCTTGACCGTTAATCTCATTGGAAGACCAAGGGTTAGGGTAGTTACACACTGAAACATGCTTAAAGGCAAGACTAGAGGAGAAGAGGGTGCACTTTTCTCAAGGAGAACTTGAGTGGGAAGGTGAAGAATCACAAATTCCAAGAGAGTTTTTGAGCAGAGAAAGAGTTAGCAGCAAAGGGAGTTGGCATGCATTCCAAAGAGAAAGAGCTCAGCATTTAACCTAATCCGTACAAGTGCTATAGGGAGGTCGTACATCAATTAATGATAGTCGTACAAGGAAAAGTGCACAGAAATCGAGGTAGCCACTCAGCCACATATCGACACGATTTCCAAACACTTTGCTGTGAAAAATCTGTACAACAATGTACTGTACAAAACAATAGCTCTTGCACATATTTCAAGGCAATTTGGAGCTTGTGCTAATTGTATTGGGCCGTACAGGTGTACAGCAGAGGCACATTTTTCAAGGCTAAGTTTAGGCACTATTTTCGAGAAGGAAAGATTGTTGGGTAAGAATGTGTTTTATTATGTGTTTGAGTATTTTATCTTATTGATCATAAGTTTATATGTCCAAGTGTTAAATAGTTAACCTTTTGAGTGTTAAATTCCTATGAATTTACCTATTAGCGTTGAACTATAAGCTAACAATTATGGTGGTTTTGTTCTAACACATTGACACCTACAAAATAAAACTTTTGTAGTTTTGATACCACTTCAATTAAGTTTTTGCACGATTCTGTAAAAGGAGGAGAACTATTTAAAACACATGATGCAAGTCAAAAAGTTCATCGGTATTACTCGGATAGGTTTGGGTGTGATTATTTGGGTGCTTAGCACACTAGTAGTCATTCACACTAGAAATTTACACATTCTACAAAGTTCGCCAAGACAAATGAATTTCTCGTCTTTTCTAGCTGCAAGGCTGTACCTATCTAAAGACAAATGGATTTCTCACCTTTTCTAGCTGCAACGCTGTACCGATTTCAACTCTTGGGGGGTATCAGCTCTTTAGGTGCCAAATAATTTATTTCTTGTTGTTCCCCATAATCTTTGAGTTCCTAAAAAAATTCCATTTTTTTCATAAAGGCAGGGATCTTACACTTGTGCACATTAGCTACTATATTCTAATATCTTATGTCACTTCAGGTCCCCTTTCTAGGAACAATCTCTCACTAAATTCTTTTAATTTCCAATAACCAATAGAGAAAATAAAATCCTCATCATCTAACTTAGTAATTGTCAGATTAGAAAGCATCTTATCTTCATCATCTAACTTAGTAATTGTCAGATTAGAAAGCATCTTATCTTCATGCACATTATAGCTACTATCTTCCAATATTTTCTTATGTTTCTTCCGATGACCTTTTTAGGAGCAGTCTCTTTTGTTTTATTTTAATCTATCGTTATTCATTCTTGCATCACTAATCATCGTTATTCATTCTTGCTTCACTAATCTTTTAAGGAGCTTTAATTCTTGGAAGCTCTTCTTAGAAACTAACAATCATTCACTAATCTGCTAAGGAGCTTTAATTCTTGGAAGCTCTTCTTAGAAACTAAAAATCACAGATCTTAACAAGGCCTCTCGTGTTTGTTATCTTCTTAGAAACTAACAATCACAGATCTTAACAAGGCCTCTCGTGTTTGTTTTCTTTATTGTCTCAATGTGTAGCGACTCAATTTCTCCTATTTCCAAAATAATCAATCTCTATGTATTGAATAATGAATCTTTGACGTACTGAATCTCGATAAATTAAAATTGAATGAAGTTATGAAAGAATGAATTAACCTACTTAAAACTATGAAAGAATAAATTAACTTACCCAAGTACTAAAATTATGAAAGCATGAATGAATGTATGTTACTATGTACAGAAAGTGAGATCATTAATTTAATGTTACTCTGTTAATGTTTTAGGTTTTAATGACCATCGATTATATTTTATTGTAATGATCAGCAATTATAACCATTTTTAAATTTTATATCTTTTCTTAAGTATGGATACTTGTTGCACCCACAATCTTTATATCTTTTCTTAAGTATGGATACTTGTTGCACCCACAATTCCTAAATTTTGGTCCCCTGCCGCACCTGCACCTGCACCTGCACCTGCACCCAATCTTGCACCAACGTGTGGGGTAATTTGGGTGCAAGTTGATAAACTCAACTGCTTTGGTACACAGATAGGGATTGGTCAGGTTGCATGAATGAAAGAAAACCAACCACATTTTACTCGTTCAACATGGGATAATTTAGTCTGTTAGCAAGAAACAACCAACTATTTCATTGCCTTGAACAAAATCAGCTCATTCCATCCTTTTCATTCGCCAAATCTAGTTCCATTCCATCCAACCTTTTACATCCACAGATCCCACCTTATTCAAATCAACTACTCACTCTTTCATTAGTGGTCCACCAACTAATGCTTCCAAGGATCCCACCTTATCATCAAACATGGTGGCTCAACTAATTGGCAAGTTGACACTCTACTATTTTCCTGTATACAGTTATTGGGTTAGACCTCATTTACTGAGAATTTTAGGGAAATGGGTATGAGCCAAAACCTGTTCTTTATTTATTTTGTTAATCACAAACAATGTGCCAAATGCTTAGAAATGCAATATGCTTCATTTATAATGAAGTAATAAATTAGTTGAATAATGGTGTAAACAAATCGAAAGCATTGAGCAATTAAGATGCATTCAATACTATTTAACACACCTAGGATATGAAGCTCAAGGATTCATCTAATTTGATGCATGTGAACAGATTCTCTTGAGCATCTAGTACCCACTCTTTGCATCCCTTTTCATGTACGGTAATCATATGATGTTGAGAACTCAATCATATAATATGCACACTACTATCTGCTTCTCATGGATGATGACTTAGATGCTACACACTGTATTTATTATCAATCTAGTGCATGGCCATAAAGTCCAGTGGTGTAACAACCAATGATCATGGTGTATCCATCCCTATAAAATTTATGTGTATAAGCTCAAGCGTTGTTCATTCCAATGATTACATATGCAATTGCTTTTAGAAGAATCACTATTCATTCATAGATCTCTGAAAAGTCATTCTGACTGAACACTACTGTTATTTCTTTGGGAAAATGCAACATATACATAGTTCTTGCCAGGTGGATTTTCGGACGGTGAATCCTTACATCCATTTTTACGTCCATGGATCCCACCTTATTCAAGGCAACTGTTCACTCTTTTATTAATCGCAAAGTCACATGACACGGACTTTCAATTCAATGAACACAAAATGAAGTATCAACTCAATGCAAAACTCAACAATCATTGGGTGCAAAACTAATTAATAACTCAACTTATAAGAGAAATCAAGAAACATATACTCAAAAAATCACAGAGCATCAATTCAGCAAAACTCGACAAAACTCTGAAATAAACTTCTCAAACTTGAAAATACCTCTGCTGACTCAAATAACTCAGCTCACTCAGAAATAACTCAGCTACAAATAATGATGTCACATTAGTATGAAACAAAGGTTTACTGGAATAATGACGTAACCACCGGATCAAAAGCGTTGAGCAATATAAGATGCATTCAAGCCCCATCTTTACTCAATTTTGATATGAACATGGACAATTCATGCAATATGATGTATGTGGATAAATTCTCTTGAACATCTTCTACTCACCCTTTAACCTCTGCTGACTCATAAATAACTCAGCTCACTCAGAAATAACTCAGCAACAAATAATGATGTCACATTAGTATGAAGCAAAAGTTTACTGGAATAATGATGTAAACAGATCAAATGCATTGTTAGATGCATTCAAACCCCATCTCGACTCACTTTGGATATGAACATGGACAATTCATGTAATGTGATATATGTGGATAGATTCTCTTGAACATCTACTCACCCTTTACATCCCATCTAATTTCATTTATAATCCTCCTGTGATGTTGAGAACTCTTCATATAATCTGCGCACTATTCTCTGTTTCACATGGCAGATGACTTTGCAGCTACAATGTTTCAGTTATCAGTTTCAGTTGCAACTCCTAGAGCATATCACCAACGATCTTGGTATATCAAACCCTATAAAAATTAAATTGATGCATAGGGTCAAGGTTGCTGATAACAAAGATTGTCTATGCAATGGCCTATAGTAAATTTAATATCAATTCTTTGATCTCTGAAAAAGACTTTCTCCAATGGATTCTAGAATCATTTCTTTGAAAAATGCAACGTAGACTACAGTTCTTGATTGAACTTTAGCTGGACATATTTGGTTTAGAAGAAAAGTTATTGAAAGAAATCAGATATTCCAATGTTTACCTCAAAACAGGAAAGAGGTTGCAATGATTCCCTGAATCCAAGTTGAAGCAATTTGTCCCCAGTTATTGACAGCGATGTTGTGACCTAAGTAGAAATAACCAAACAAAATGCATGTGGTTCAGTCATTCTACAGAACACAGATAAATGTTATTTGTAAAATATCATAAAATTAGCATTACTTACATCAGGTTAACATGCCAAATGTTTGGACGTCGAGTTCAATTCAGGAAATCCAACACGAGGTGACCCACATTAATCAGCATATAACGGCATGTGCAGAAAGCTCCCCTGTCAGATCATCCTGGGCAAATCTAAGAGTTAAATGTAATGATCTTGGCCAGCTAGCTCAGCTCAAGTCCAACAAGAGATGACCCATTTTAACCAGCTCATAAAAGCGTATCCAGCAAGATGCTCTGGCAGATCACCCTGGAAAAAACAGCAAGACTAAAAAACCATGTAGCAAACTTAAATTAGACGGAAAAACCATATACACAGATCCAGCAAGATGCTCTGTTTTCTCACCTCCATTTCTCTCCAACTTAATATTTCTATTGCTTATTCTCACCTTCAAAACAAATTTAAAAGTAAACAGAAAAACTATACACACAGGTCCAACAAGATGCTCTATTTTCTCACCTCCAGTTCCCTCCAACTTGGTCTTTCTATTACTTATTCTCGCCTAGTGTACTAAATTAAAAATAAACAGAAAAGCTATGCAGACAGGAATATCAATGGCAAACAACCAAATAGTCATTTTATATGGATAGAATAGGACCAAAGTTTAAGTTCACCATAAGTACTAAAGCGAGTTGGAGACTCACCATGCTCCAGATTGAAGCATTATTGTCAGTGGAAAGTATCCATTTTTCCTCCAGTTCTGACATGGTCAATATCTTAGCGTATTCTTTGCCCATATCCTCATCACCACTTGCACTGCTGTAGTCATTGGATGATATTTTTCTTCTTTTCTTTTTCCCAGCCTTTTCCTTTCTCCTTTTCTTGGATCTCTTTGAACCATGAGAAAATCTCAAGCTTCTTTCTGTGCTGGAAAGCTCATTAGAGTAGTGGTCGAATTGAACCCCATTTAAAGTAAATAAGGATTCACAGGATGCAACTGTTTTACATTCATTGGAAAGATGGTAATGTAAGACCCAATTTTCAATAGCTAGTAATTTGATTGCCATCCATTTTTTCATCTGTGTGCATTCTCTTCTTAAAGCCCAGTGCTCACTATCATTTGAATTTAGTTTCATCTCCAAGCTAATCCTCTCAAGATTTTTCTTTTCTTCCTCATGCTCTTCATCCCGCAAAAGCCGCAAAATCTGGCGACCCTGATTGATGCACGCATTAATCAGAAGTAGCTCATCAAGTGATTGGCATTCCATACCTGTGGACATGACAGTCTCAAGCCAGCTGAACTGGGATGTCTTCATCTCCACTTTGTCCCTTGAATCAAACCCATTATCATTGTTTCTAGATGCAAGAATTTTCCCAACAGCATTCAGAAATGTCAAAAGTTCCATGTCACTAAGAAGAATGAGAAGCCGCTGACAAAGAGAACAAAATTTTTCCTCTAAAAGAAACTTTTCCACAGCCTGCCACACCTCTGAAGAAAAAGTTCCATGTCACTAAGAAGAATGAGAAGCCGCTGACAAAGAGAACAAAATTTTTCCTCTAAAAGAAACTTTTCCACAGCCTGCCACACCTCTGAAGAGTCATCTCTATACATCATGTCAAGAAGTTCATCTACAAAAAACTCCAGATCAAGAGAAATAATCTCACCATCTTGTACAGACTTTGTGAACTGTTCAGAGGACCAAAATTCTGGAACATTTTCAATGAAATTTTCCACAGTACTAAGAACATCCAAATCCAGAAAGTAATGTGGTTTTGTTGCAACCATTGCAGGGGATTGTCCATGCCTTCCCTTCCATTCAAGCTCATCCCAACATATATCTCTGTTCACAAATGCAAATTGCGAAATTGACCTGGCTCCACGTTTGTGCTCAGATTCTCCAATACCGGCAAAATGATCAAACCATTGCAATATCCGTCTTGTGTGCCCTGAATTTTCAAATACAAAGTTTCAAACAGTCTAAAATACAGTCAAAGACAAGAATTTACACATACTAATGTTTGAATTTAAGGCATTCAGGACATGACAACAACAAAAGCACAGGTTCCTGCAAAACATCATTCTCCGAACATTTGGAGAAAAAAGGCAGAAATTTCAGATTCTAATGGAAAAACCAAAGCCGATGATATTTTTCATAGAATGTCAAACAAGAAAGAATAAAACATGGGAAAATACTGTACATGATATACAAGAAGAGTGCACTTATACAGACAAATTTGAAAATCATGGGTTTTGCTTGAGACCTTCATTCTGATATTCAACTCATAAACTATGGTATCATATCAATGGAACTATTATATGGTCCATTTTATTGATGTGAATGATTAGATTTAAACTACCCAAGGAGATGGATAACTCGTGCACATCATTCTTACTGGTAAAGCATCTGTACCAAAATAACAACAACAATAATAATATAGCCCATATCAGTAATTATAATAATAATGAAGTGTAGCTATTACAAGTCACACCTATTTGTGATGAATATGGATGCATTTTGTACGCAGTTTGGGGCTGGAGAGTTGTTGATTTTTCTGTGTTTTCTCACTTCTGCAATTTATCACAATCCCGGTTTCAATCACTCCTTATCACTCCAAATGTTTAATGCCCATTCCCCAATATTAATGAAATTTAAAGACATTAATATGCATTAAATATTAAAATGAAATTTGACTGAAACACATGAA
>CBVK0102647284.1:0-12608 GCA_900067695.1 Picea abies
GTTCCTCAAGGGTTTGTAATATAACCAAACCCTCATCAATTTCATTGTTTACATTGTGTGGTGGTGGTGGGTTGGGGTTTTGATATTATTGGTTTTCTTCTGAGTGATTTAAATTGTCTTTGGGTTCCATTGTATTATATATGCTGCAATTTAAAATCCATGGCATGTAAATTAGGTTCCTTTTTTATTTAAAATACAAAATTACAATTTGTTTTTAATTTAGATTATTCGAAGAAAAATACTGAATTGGAATGATTAAATTGGATTAAAAATAAGAAAAATGCAACATACGTGGACACGATGGCCCCATCCTCCCTTTCTTCCTCCTCTCTAGATCCACTATATTTTCCTAATGAGAGAAGCGTGAGCTTGATTTGTGCACAATGGGCATAAATCAAGCTCAAGCCCTTTAAATATTTTTATCAGTAAGACCGCGTACACGTTATTAGGACCACACACATGTTCTTAAGACCACGCACGCAGTTTTTCCACTAAACCTACATGGCAAGCCACGTGGAGGTTCGAACATATCCAAACCTATAGGTATAGGAATGTGCGGGCATTCCTAAGAACATGCACGCGTTCCTGCGAGTGCACGTTCTTAATCATGTCCTTGCCACTTTTTCAGTCATGAAATTCTTGCACTCACCTTGCTAATGAAATGAAGGAAGAGATATAATGAGGAAATACATAGAGATATTGCAAGAAACAAAGTAATATAATTAAACTCATATTTTATAAATGATTATCTGGAATACAAAATACTATAAAATGCAAAGCACACAAGCTAGTTAGGATGGTGGTATCTTATCTATGAATAGAGAGATGTGACATTTATGCTTATTTTCAATTTAGTTGATTACAAAGTGGTTGAAAAGGCCTTTTAACATAAAAAAATCAATGAGAAAACCCTAAACATCCAAAATCCTAACCCCAGAAAATGAAATGACATAATGTTTGTGGCCTCGATGTGGTTAGTTGATACATCAACTTCTCGAGGGAAATTTTTTTTCATACGATCTATGTCTGCGATGTTGATTTAGGAGGATTTGAAACACTAAAAAATGACCCAGGAGGATCCTAAATGTTAAAAAATTTATATTCTCACATTCTTTTGAAAACTACTTCATTGCACATAGCTTTGAGATAGCTTTCCAATGGCACAAAAATCGACTCAAACAGATTTCATATGAAGAAGTTATGGCCAGTCAAAGTTTGGTCAACCCAAGTCAAAGTAGGGGTGCCATGTGGCAAGCCCACATGCTACCACATGGGCTGTATGTATAGGTCACAGGATGACATCATGATGACATCAGCAGGGTGATGTGGAAGCACAAGAGGCTTCTATGTGTCACTCTTTTTTGGCATTTTTCAGGGGTTCTTGTGGGCCAATAAAAATGTTCCACATGTCATCTATACGAATGACATGGCATCCATACTAGGACACACATAGTAGGGTGGTGATGCAGGAAGACAAGTGGACCAATCACAGCAGGGTGATGTGGAAGCACAAGAGGCTTCTATGTGTCACTCTTTTTTGGCATTTTTCAGGGGTTCTTGTGGGCCAATAAAAATGTTCCACATGTCATCTATACGAATGACATGGCATCCATACTAGGACACACATAGTAGGGTGGTGATGCAGGAAGACAAGTGGACCAATCATAGAGTGCCATGTGGCACTCTTCGATTGACCAAATTTGGCTAACGAAGAATAAAATTTGTTGGGGGGTCAAAGGGAATAGAACCCTCAACCTCCCATGGAATCTGAGAATATTCCATAGTCTTAACTTTATGTCTCCTACCATTGTGCCATATGGCTAGTTTGTTAAAACAAAAAAACAAATATTAATTAATATTAATTCAATGTAGCCCGAGAATAAAGGGGCTCATTTAGGTCGATTTTAGCCTATTTAAACCTAGCTCCGGAGCAAAGAAAGACATGGGTTTTCATTCTAGATTGGAGCATGTTGCATGGGAGTTTGTTCCAAGTTCATATTTGTCTCAATTTTTGTGCAAGAGGTGTTTCTATGCTATATTTACCTTGTTTTGTGTGCCATTGAGTTCTTCGAGAAAGGTATAGGGTGTTTATACTCATTTTTCTATTGAGTTCTTCGAGAAAGGTATAGGGTGTTTATACTCATTTTTCTCAAAATTTCGAGAGGAATCTGATGGTGATTTTTTTTTGTGTAAATGTTTTGATTATGAAATTCTTATCTCAGTTTTTCGTGTATGAGGCCCATAGTCTTGTTATACGTGCAAAAAGGGGTTTTCTGGCACCTGTTCAGAATATAGTCGAGTTTATATTCATTCTTCTCAGAATTTCATGAGGATTTTAATGGTGACCTTTGTTTATTAGTTGGAGTAGCTGACTTGAAGGGTGTCTTCATAATTTGACGTTTGTAAAGACTATTTCATTGTAAATTTTGGCATTTTGATAATTAATAAGAGCGGTCTATTTCTCTCCATTTTGACACTTATTATTTCTGCAAATCATATTCATCAGTTAATGAAGTTTTATGGATAAATAAGCGTTTTCACATGTTATTTGAAAATAGTCAAGTCGATCTTCATTTTCTCGAATCTGGTCAGATGTTTATGTGTATTTATGAACTAATTGACATATAATGATTTTCGAGTTGAATTGGTATTCAAGTTTGTTGATATTTTGGATCAAGTTGGTATCAGAAATTATTTCGTATTTTCAAATCATGTGGTATCATACTTGGTTTTGATGTGTATTTGCAAGTGAATTCTTACGAGGTCTAAATTTAAGTGAGGTGAAGGCACACTTGAAGACTTTAATCCTGAAATTGGATGAATATTTCCAAGAAAATAAATGGAGCACGAAGATGTTCTTTCTGAGGATGATAAGGAGTTTCGAAAAATGTTCTTTGAGATGATAGCTGTGGTGAAGGAATTGTGGGAAGACCTAGAAAGGAGAGCAACTTTTCATCAAAATGAAGGTGGTCTAGTTGAAACAATGGTAAAAGTTGAAGGAGAAGGAGAAGGTGAAGAACCTCCAAGGTCTCCTTCATTTCCATCATCATCATAACCATTATCTTCTTCCGATGAAAGTAAAAATTCTTCTCATAAGAGGAAAAAACATTCTAAGAAGTCTTCTCATTCTCATGATCTTCCTTTGTTAAAGCTACATGTAAATTTTGATTTTCCTACTTATCATGGAGAGTTGAATGCATAAAAGTTGGATAATTGGTTCAAACAGATAGAAGTGTATTGCAGGGTACAAAAAATCATACAGGATACTTCAAGGATATGGTTTGATACTCTTCGCCTGAGCGACACAATATTGATATGGTGGGAGAGTCGGACACAAGTTGATCTTATTCAACATGGTAAAATCATTTCTTCCTGGATTAAGTTTGTTGCTACATTAAGAAATCAATTTTATCCATTAGCTTATATGAACACACCAATGATTGCTTGGAAACATCTAAGACAAGGAAAAAGGAAAAATTTTCAAGCTTATACCTAGGAGTTTAAGAGGAAGGCATTGCCTTTGGGAATTCCATTACATACTCCCAAGACTCTTCTAAAATATATTGGTGGTATGCACTCATATATTCTCCATACTATATCGATGTTTAATACTACTAATATTGACAAAGTATCAATACAAGATACACATATTAAAGCCAACAAAGGAATACATGTTGTTGAGGATGTGTCATTATAGCCACATAAATTCGACAAGCAATCGAAGGGAAAACGGAAGAGTAAGAAGAAAGTTACAGTGAAGAAGGATGGAGAGAAGAAGTCTACATGTTCTCACTGCAAGAAGAAAGGAAACGATGAGAAGTATTGTTGGAAGTTACATCTAGAATTGAAATCAAAGTGGGCTCAACCTAGAAAGGATAAAGAGAAGGCCATGACCATAGTTCAAGATCTTGGATCATATTCTAAGGATGAAACCCAAGTTAGAGCTATGGGCATCAAAGGTAAATATTTTATTGCAAGTTTTAGTTTGCGTACTTCTTCTACAAAGTCTACAGTAATCGTTGATGGAAGGAAAAGAAATGACATGTTTCATTTACGAGTTATCTCAAAGCACACTAAGATTGATACACTTGTTGATAGTGGATCACAAGTGAATCTTAAAGAAATGACATGTTTCATTTACGAGTTATCTCAAAGCACACTAAGATTGATACACTTGTTGATAGTGGATCACAAGTGAATCTTATTTCAAGGCAATTTGTTGAGAATTTGGGATTGGAAACTAAGCCTCATCTGAGACTGTATCCTTTGGGTTGGATTTGTGATAATGCTCAGGTACATGTAACTAAGAAATGCAAGTTACAGTTTGTGATCACTTCCAATTTCATCGATGAGGTAGAGTTAAACGTGATTCCACTTGACATTTGAGGGATGGTTTTGGGAAGTCCATACTTGTATGACAGGAAGGCCATTTTCTGCAGGGAACAAAACAAGTATCATATTTTCAAGGATGGTATTCAGTTCATTGTGAGATCTCATCATATGAAGATGAATTTGACAGTTTCCACTACAGGGTACATGCCAGTTAATGCTATTGTCCAGGATCCATATTTACAACCCATGGTTGAAAGAAGAATAGGTACTATGGTTGATGTTGTTCCTATTAAAAAGGGGAAATATGTTGATGGTTAACTCTCTTTCACATATGTATATTCATTTTTTTTGTTCAGTTTATTACTAATCAGTGGAGTATGGTTGGATACTGCAACAATGAATGGAGGAGTTTGTGAATTTAAGGGAATGGTTAACTTGGTCAGCAATGTTGTTTGGTCTTCATTATGGTTGTGATGATTCAGGTGCTTGTTATCCAAGTCGGAAGGATGGATGATACTGGAAAAGTGAGGCAGAAATATCCTCACTTTATTTCTAAATGATCCCTACTTTTGTAGGTCCAAAAGTTCTTCAGTGGGGAGGTGTGATCTAGGAGGATCCAGAACGCTCAAAAATGACCCAAGAGGATCCTAAATGCTCAAAAATGGATATTTTCACATTCTTTTGAAAACTACTTCATTGCATAGATATCAATGATATCTTTCCAATGACGCAAACATTGCCTCAAACAAAGTTTGTATGAAGACATTATGGTCAAACCAAGTCAAAGAAGGGGTGCCACATGGCAATCCCACAGGATGCCAAGTGTCCTATCCATACAAGTCACATGATAGAATCATGTTGACATCAGCAAGGTGATGAGGGAGCATGAGAGGCTACCACATGTCACTAATTTTTTGTCATTTTCAAGGGTCCATGTGGACCAATAAAAATGTCCCATGTGTCATCTATATAGATGACATGGCAAGTACAGGTGGAAGGTGACTGGGAAGTGACATGGCAGGGTGTTGACACATGAAGACAAGTGGACCAATCATAGAGTGCCACGTGGCACTATTTGATTGGCCAAATTTGGCTAAGGGAGAATAAAATTTGTTGGTGGGTCGAAGGGAATAGAACCCTCGACCTCCCATGGAATCCAGGAATATTCCATAGTATTAACGTTATGCCTCCTATCATTGTGCCATATGGTTGGTTTGTTAAAAAAAACAAAGAAATATTATTTAGTATTAATTCAATTCAACCTGAGAATAAAGGGGCTCGGTTAGGACGATTTTAGCCTATTTAACCTAGCTCTGGACCAAAGTAAGACATGGGTTTTTGTGCCATATTGGATCATGTTGCATGAGAGTTTGTTCCAAGTTCATCTTTATCTTTATTTGCATGCAATAGGTGTTTCTATGCTATATTTACCTCGTTTTGTGTGATATTGAGTTCTTGGAGAAAGGTATAAGGTGTTTATACTCATTTTTCTCAGAATTTCGAGGAGAATATGATGGTGATGTTATTTTTGTGTAAAAGTGTTTTTTATGAAAGTATTATCTCATTTTTTCATGTATGAGACCCATAGTCTCATTATATGTGCAAAAAGGGCTTTCCGGGCACCTATTAAGAATATAGTCGAGTTTATACTCATTCTTCTAATAATTTCACGAGGATTTTAATGGTGATCTCTGTTTCTGGGTTGGAGTATCCAAATTGAAGGGTGGATTCATAATTTGACATTTGTAAAGACCATTTCATTATAATTTTTGGCATTTTGAGAATTAATAAGAACGATCTATTTCTCTCCATTTTGGCACTTATTATTTCCGCAAATCATATTCATCAGTTAATGAATTTTTATGGATAAATAAGTGTTTTAACATGTTATTTGCAAATAGTCAAGTCGATCTTCATTTTCTTGAATATTTTCAGATGTTTATGTGTATTTATGAACTAATTGACATCTAAGGATTTTTGGACTGAATTGGTATCAGAGTTTGTTGATATTTCAGATCAAGTTGGTATGAGAATATGTTTGGTATTTTTAGATCAGGCGCTCGGTACCTCGTCAGAAAGGTCTAGTTGAGGAATACATATTTTTTTTTCATCCTATCATTTGCCTTTTGCTATGTGTTAGGCACTATCGCACCAAAAAAATATCATTTAGGTCCTCAAAACGACCCAAGAAGTTTTGACTTGAAAAACTATCGAGATGTGGAACCATTATGAATTAGTGAAATGGGTGGGTGGCCACTAGTATCAACCTCAATTTTTTTCACCCACCTTAGGAAGAAATAGTCCCCATTGCATCAAGTTCCTCCATCATATGGGGAAACTTCTGTTGAATCCGAATCCTAGTGAGCCACTTTCCATTGTGAATAAGTTTCCCTAATTTGATGACCTGATAGAGTTGCATGTTTTGTTGGTGGGTGCCCTTCATCTTGGTGTCCATGATCTAATCAATTTTTTCTTGTTCAATGCAATTAAGATTGGGTTATATAAGGGTCAAGTTCACATTCATTTCTAAAGTGTCTAGGAGAGGTGGAAAATATGGTCAAAGCAATTCCACATTAAATACCAGGTGCAAGCCAAGGAAAGGGGGAATACTTAATTCAAAATCATTCTTACCTAAAACCTTGCTGATGGTGTAAGGATCGTATCAGAATGGGAGGATCTTCTGATGGGGTCATGTGAGATTCTCTTTCTACAAATGAAACCATACCTTATCTACCACCTGAAACTTCTATCATACCCGATTTTGATCGTGGCGCTGTTTTTACTTGGCATTGGCTTTCTGTAAAATATCATGAACTTGTTGTTGGATGTGATGGATTTTCTCAACAAATTTGGTTGCTCGATTAACCTCGGTCTAAGAATGGGAGGAATCTTCCTGTGTAGCTGCAATGGGCAGAGCTATGTCAATGGGGGTCAATGGATGGAACCCCAAGAACACTTGAAAAGGGTTGTGGCCAATAGAGTTGTGTAGGGATATGTTGTAGCTATGTTGAACATAAGGAAGGCTCTCATCCCATGTGTGTGGATGTTTGGAATTTTAAATACTTGGGATATGGAAAATCATCTTGTTGACTACCTCTGTTTTTTCATCAATCTATGGGTGGAAGGAATTCGACTTGGTCAACTTGGTGTCCATCATCAACCATAGGCTAGACCAAAAATTACTCAGGAACCTACTATATTGATCTGAAATAATGGTCCATGGGAGCCCAAAATGAACCCAAACACGTTCAAAGAAGAGCTTAGTGGTGGCCTCGGTTGTGATTCTCTTCTTGTAGGGTGCCAAAACTACCATATTAGAGAATCAATCAACAATGATGAAGATACAATCATTCCCATGCTTAGTTGAAGGAAGATCAGACATGTAATCCATAGATATGGAATCCCAAGGCCTATATGGAGTAGGAAGAGGGGTGTATAGCCTTTGTTTCTTCATGGTGGGTTTGGAAATGGAATAGGAAATGTAGGATCTGATGTACTTGCAAACATCTTGTCAAATCTTCGGCGAATAAAATGCTTTTGTAGTACTACCTATGTTTTGTCCACACCAAAATGTGATGTCACTCAACTACAATGAGCTTCCAATATAATATTTTCATGCTCACTTGAAGGAACATAGATATGGCTCATATGGCATAACATTCCATCCTAGAGATGAAAGTCAGGAACGAGTTTTCCTACGCTCAATGTCTGATAGGTAGAAACAAATTCAAATTCCTTATTGTATAATTGTGGCCACCCAGATGTCTCATGCCCACATGAGTTAAGAATTTTGGTTAGTGCCACAACCATGTTAGAAAGTTGGTTGTCATTGATGTCAACCCTTGGATATTGATCTTGGATATTGATGTCAACCCTTAGAGAGGTCTAGAGATGTTGGACACTTGTATGATCAAGACTGATGGTGAGTTAGTTGGGTACATTTGGTGTAGTCTACATGTATCCCTGAAGGTGTGGTTATGGGACCTGAAGTTGATTAAGGAATATGGACATGAAGGATAGTGAAATTGTAGCTAATATTATTATAGATGGATATTAATATTCATGCCATTTTTGGTGATATGTGTAATTCCATGTGGTTTTGCATGGTTAGGGATATATGGCCTTGTAAATTTGAAAGCCCCAAAGAGTGGTCAAGAATCCCCTAGCTGGTTACAAGTCTTGGTCAAAGGATAAAGTTTTTGTAACAAGAAACCCCTAAAATAAGGAAAGAGGTTACCTAACACAAGTATAAATACACCTCAAGAGTCTCTCATTTGTACACACACACTTAAGAGAGGAAAGGAAACATATACAGGTAGCCCTACATTGATCTACATATTACAGAAAAGTCAAGGGAATAAAAATCATCAGAAAGGAATATTAGTAACATATAGGCAAGGAGACATTCCCCCAGGGGGGGCTATTATTTTTCTCACAATTGGTTAGAGAAGGTACAATATCAAGAGGAGACATATCGACAAGGGGAGTTAAACTTTGGTAAAAAATGAAGATAAAGAACAGAGGCATGAAGACAAGGGGAGAATTCCCAAGGGGAGATACCATTTTCCATTGATGTCAAAGGGGGAGACATAGTAACATTAATGAGGAGAGATGATCACAAGGGGAGCATGAGAATGAGTATTTCCATGTCTAAGTGTTGACATCAATGTTGGTGTTTCCATAAATGCCAAAGGGGGAGATTGTTGGACAGTTGGTTTTGATAGTTGGTTGTCATTGATGTCAATCATTGGAGAGTGATCTTGGAGATTGATGTCAACCCTTAGATATTTATGTCAACCCTTGGATAGGTCCAGATATTTTGGACACTTGATTGACACTTGTATGATCGATATTGATTGTGAGTTATTTGGGTACATTTAATATAGTCTACATGTATCCCCAGAGGTGTGGTTATGGGACTTGAATTTGATTAAGGAATATGGACATGAAGGACAATGAAATTGCAGGTAAGACTATCATAGATGGATAGTACTCATCATGTTATTTATGGTGATATGTGCAATTCCAGGTTGTTCCTTACAGTTAGGGAGATATGACCTTGTAAATTTGGAATCCCAAAAGAGTGGTCAAGAAGCCCCTAGTTGGTTACAAGTCTTGGTGAAAGGGTAAATAAGGAAAGAGGTTACCTAGCACAAGTATAAATACACCTCAAGAGTCTCTTATTTATACACACACACTTACATTGAATATCTATCTTATGAGTGTTATGTTCTATATTTTGGTAAATCAATTAGTGAATATGAGGTTGAAGTGGCAACATTTTTCTGAGGCAGTGAAGGTCTGAAGGGACAAAAGTTTCAAAGTTGCAGAAAAATGGAAACCTTAGTTTTTTGAGGTTGGATGCAGGCTGCAAGAGGGCAGGTTGCATACATATGCAGGATACAAGAGGACAAGCCACTTACATATGCAGGCTGCTAGAAGACAGGCCGTGTATCCGAGGAAAAGTTTGAAAAATAAGGTACGGTTGATTTGTGGCAAGGTTTGATCATATAGAATAGTCTGAGATGGTATTATTCAAGTATTCATGAGTAAAGGTATGTATTTTATGGATTTTTTTTAGGTTTGTATCCTCAATGGTATGACACATGATTAAGGAATGTCTTGGAGTCCCTTGATGGTACATGATTGCATATGGTTTAGGTGATATTGTTACATGCTTGAGACATACTCTTGGTACTTGGTATATGGTTGTTATGGTTCATTGTTAGAAACATATCTTTGTGATATTGGAATATACATGAGTCTTACCTTATGGTGCATGGCATGATTGAGAGTGATATGGTATATGGTTGAGACACATTACATTGTATATGGTATGTTACAGGTGTTGATGTGCATGGTTGGCACATGGTATGGTATTTAGTATGGTGTTGATGTGTGTGTACATGGTTGGTATACATGGTTTATGGTATATGGTTGAGACACATTACATGGTATATGGTATATGGTACATGGTATGGTACATGTGTTGATGTACATTGTTGATGTACATGGTTGATGTTCATGGTTGGCACATGGTATGGTATTTGGTATGGTTTTGATGTGTGTGTACATGGTTGGTATACATGGTTTATAGTTGAGGCATATGGTATAGGTTGAGGTGCATGGTTGATGCACTATTTGGTACATGTGTTGGTGCATGGTTAATGCACTTGTTGTAGTACAAGTTGTGGTACACAATTGATTCTTCGTACGGTATAGGTTGATGGTTAGATACATGATTTGGTACATGGTTGAGACACATACTCTATGATGATATGTTGGTGATATTGGTACATGCTTGGTAGGGCATCTGCTGGTTATGTTGAGCATATGGTTTTGGATATGCTCTTGTTGATATTGGCATGAGTTTCATGCAGATGAGAGTGGATTTGGTTTCATTGATGAGATAGTGATTGGTTGGATAGGTTTTTGTGATAGTGACAGGTTGGATACACTGAAAATTTGACAGGTTACAAGTTGATGTGAAAGTGGAAGTGACAATGACAGAGTTTGTGGCAGTGATAGTGGTAAAGTCTGTGGCAATTAGTCTACACTTATATTTCATGGAGATAGGACAAGTAAAGGAAAGGGGGTTGTATCCTCCTTTCGATTGGAGCTAGATAATTAGGTATTTGGAGATTCCTTCAGGCTGGAGCCTGAGAACAAGGTGGTTGTATCCACCTTCTGTTTGGAGGTGGAGAGCCCAGGGGATTGTAGCCTCCTTCTAGTTGGAGCTAGAGTATTTAGGGAGTTGTAGTTTCCTTCAGCTTGGATCCTGTAAATAGGGGGTTGTAGCCTCCTTCCAGTCGCAGCTAGAGAATTTGGAAGTTGGTTCTTTCTATGAATGAATTCTTGATATATAAGAAATCATTCCGTGGTTTTTTCCCGTTTGGGTTTCCATGTAAATACTGGTGTACTGTGTTCTTGATGTGATGTTGCTTATGTTTACATGCTTATGATATATATATTGATGCATTCATAGATGATACATTGATGATATATTGGTGAACATTGTTTTTAAAGTGAAACAATATATATTGTGGTGTAAAGTGCTCATACTGATTCACCTCCCCCCCTATCAATATTCCAACAATTGGTTTCATAGAAGGTTCCTTGAAGGAAACAATTTAACCACTGGAAGGTAGATCATGGAGTACAGTGTGAATGGAGTATCAATGTTCAATGGTCATAATGGTCTAGACTATGATTTATGGAGCAAAAGACTGAAAACATTTTTGCAGGCACAAGGATATGATATTTGGTATTCAATTGTTACAAGATATAATGGTTCAAAGAAAGAAAATACTACAACCAAGAAGGAATTGAAGAAAAATAAAAAAATAACAATGGATTTCATCTGAGAAGGATTACTTGATCCAATAAGAGAAAAGGTTGGAAAGTGTTCATCAACTAAATAAATTTGGGATACGCTACATGATATATATTTTTCTCCCATCACAGAGTTAGAGTTTTCTAAAGAATATATAGGTACAAAACATGAAGAAAGATGCTCATCATGTCAGACAAATACAAAAGGAGAAGAGTGCGAAGTGACATAAGCCAATAGAGGTGAGTTCTTTTGTTTTAATTGTGAAGAGAGTGGACATGTTGAAATTGAATGCCCTTACTTGAAGATTGAAAATGATGAATAGAATAAAATACTGAGATTGAAAAGGAAGACCTGATTAGTGATTTAGATGAACTAAAGAAAGAAAAACAAGAAGATAAGTCACTCAAGATAGAATTGATGAAGCAAAAGGAAAGTTTTCGAAGTTTTGAATAGTCCCAACAAGTTACCAATAACTTAAGAGCTCAGCTAGAAGAAGCCAGAAAGATCGAAGAAAATATCGAAGGTTAGAAGCAGTGTTTGGAAATCAAAATAGAAGCATGGAAGGAAGAAGCGGAAAAGAGAGAGAAGATATTGAGAGATCATCTTAAGGAAAGAAATGACGACATAATAAGCTTGAAGAAAAATTTGGTCAAGAAGAGAAGAGACTTGAAAAAGAAATCATCTCCTTGAAGATCCAACTTGAAGAAGAAAAGAGGACAGAAGAAGTCATGAAGATTCAAATGATGAAGAAAGAAGAATATGTTGAGAAGATTGAAGAAGAATTTTTTACATTGAGAAGTAAAATCATCAAGCTCAACTAGAACGTTGAAAAGACAAAAACATCTACATCAACAGTAGAAAATGAAGAGAATCATTCTAGGTTTCCAGAAAAGAAGAATGAAGAAAAGAGTAAGAGTTATGTAGAAGCACTCAAAGGAAGGAA
>CBVK0102647305.1:0-24500 GCA_900067695.1 Picea abies
TATGGACACCTAAACCATAATGATCTTATGATGCTTCAGAAGAAAGAAAGGGTAGAAGGTCTTCCAATGTTTATGAGTGAACATCTTGAATGTGAAGGATGTGAATTAGGAACACAATATAGAGAAGTGTTTCCTATGCATATAGATAAAAGAAAGAGAGAAAATTTTCAAGTAGTGCACACTCATGTTTGTGGACTCATGAAAACTAGATCTCTTGGAGGAGCATAATATTTCCTTATCTTTATTGATGATAGGACTAGATACACTTGGGTCAATTTTATGAGAAATAAAAGTGATGTCTTTGAATGTTTTAAAGAATTCAGTGGAGTATACATTATGGGAAATACATTATGGGCATTCATCAAGTATTGAAAAAATAATGGGATTCAACAAAATTTTATAGTGCTACATACTCCTGAGCAAAATGGAGTAGAAGAGAGGAAAAATAGAACCTTGGTTGAATGTGCTCTTAGTATGATAAAATATAAAAAATATTTCTAATGGTTTTTGGGTTTTCTAATGGTTTTGGGGATGAAGAAATAAGTACTTTTGTATATCTAAAGAACATGAGTCCTACAAAAATTTTAAAGCACAAACCACCTTTTGAAGCTTTCTAAAGAACAACAGTCCTACAAAAAATTTAGAGCACAAAACACCTTTTGAAGATTTTTATTGATATAAACCAGAAGTGACTCACTTGAAAATGTTTGGGAGAAAAGCATTTGCTCACATTCCAAAATAAGATAGAAGAAAACTTGATGCAAAGGCAATCAAATGCAAATTTATTGGTTATTGTAGAGAATATAAAGCCTATAAAATGTTTGATCCTAACAATCATAAGGTGTTTGGGAGGAAGTTTAATGAGTCCAAATATAACAAGCATTCAAGAAATTATGTTGTTAAAGGTTCCACAGTATGTGATGATTCCAAAAATATCAAGTGTTTTGTTTATGATGCTACTTTATCAGCACAGATGATGATGCTAATGCATGGTTTAGTGATTCTAGTTCTTCAATTCATATGTCATGTAATAGGAATTGGTTTGATACAGATCATGAAAACAGTAATGGCGTTAATAAGATCTATCTAGGAGATGATAGATCACATGAAATTAAAGGGTATGGAGATGTATCTATGACTTTACCCATTGGTGAGGTGAAACAAATACATAATCTAATGTATGTGTCAGGCATAAAGAAAAATTTGATTTATGTATCCACCATTGCAGATCAAGATATAAAAGTTGAATTTGTTAAGTCACAGTGTGTGGTGAAAGACATATAAGATCACAACAAAATGATGGCAAGAGGATCTAGAGTTGGAGGACTATATAAGCATGATGTTACAAGGGGGGATCATCAAGCGTTGGCATGTACAACTATATCCATGGAAGAGTTATGGCATAAAAATTATGGACACCTAAACCATAATGATCTTATGATGCTTCAAAAGAAAGAAAGGGTAGAAGGTCTTCCAATGTTTAAGAGTGAACATGTTGAATGTGAAGGATGTGAATTAGGAAAACAATATAGAGAAGTGTTTCCTATTCATATAGATAAAAGAAAGAGAGAAAATTTTCAACTAGTGCACACTCATGTTTGTGGACTCATGAAAACTAGATCTCTTGGACGAGTATAATATCTGTCTCTTATACACATCTCTGATGGCGCGAGGGAGGCGCCTTATCTTTATTGATGATAGAACTAGATACAATTGGGTCAATTTTATGAGAAATAAAAGTGATGTCTTTGAATGTTTTAAAGAATTCAAGAATATGGTTAAAAACCAGACATGAAGGAGCATCAATATTCTGAGGTCAAATCAAGGAGGGTGGAGTATACATTATGGGAAATACATTATGGCCATTCATCAGGTATTGAAAAAATAATGGGATTCAACAAAAGTTTATAGTGCCACATACTCTTGAGCAAAATGGAGTAGAAGAGAGGGAAAATAGAACCTTGGTTGAATGTGCTCTTAGTATGATAAAATATAAAAAAAAATTCTAATGGTTTTTTGCTTTTCTAATGGTTTTGGGGATGAAGCAATAAGTACTGTTGTATATCTAAAGAACATGAGTCCTACAAAAATTTTAAAGCACAAAACACCTTTTGAAGCTTTATAAAGAACAAGAGTCCTACAAAATGCACAAAACACCTTTTGAAGATTTTTATGGATATAAACCAGAGGTGACTCACTTGAAAATGTTTGGGAGAAAAGCATTTGCTCACATTCCAAAATAAGATAGAAGAAAACTTGAAGCAAAGGCAATCAAATGCAAATTTATTGGTTATTTTACAGAATATAAAGCCTATAAAATGTTTGATCCTAACAATCATAAGGTGTTTGCAAGTAGAAATGTGTTGTTTCATGAAAATGCAGATGAAGTACGAAAAACATATGGTTATGATGTATAGAATCTACCTAAAGAAGAAGAAGAAAAAGTCCAAGGAGAAGCTCCAAGCATCATAGATTCTACAAGTAGCCTCCTAGAAGAGGTGAAGGAGCTTCAAGTCCAAGGAGAAGCTCCAAGCATCATAGATTCTACAAGTAGCCTCCTAGAAGAAGTGAAGGACCTTCACAAAGAAGTGAAGAATTAAGGAGGAAAACAAGACAATCTAAGACCCCTATAAGGTATGGAGACTATGCCTTAATAACTCAAGCTATGAATGTGGTGCAACCTTTAAATTATGAGCAAGATAAAGAACACAAATAATGGATTGATGCCATGAAGGAAGAATATGATTCTATAATTAAAAATGAAACATGGGAATTGACATAATTTCCTCATAACAAAGCCCCCACAGGGTCAAAATGGTTGTTCAAATATAAATTTAATGGTGATGGTAGTATAGACAAATACAAAGCTAGATTGGTTGCCAAAGGTTATTCACACAAAGAAGGAATAGATTATCAAGACATGTTTGCTACTATCGATAAATTAAATACTATTAGATTAATGATTGCATTGGCTACCAAGCATAATTGGAAGTTGCATGAGTTAGATATCAAGTCAGCATTATTTAATGGAAAATTAAAAGAAGAGGTTTATTTTGTTCAACTAGATGGGTTTGTAATGAAAGGACAAGAAAATATTGTATGCAATTTGAAGAAAGCTTTATATGGACTTAAACAATCATCTAGGTCTTGCTTTGAGAAAATTGATACATTTTTCTTTCAACAAAGTTTTATAAAAAGTACAACAGATCCCAATCTGTATATCAAGAAAGATAGAAATGGTCAAATTTCTTTGATATCTCTATATGTGGATAATCTTATCATAACATGAAGTGCTACTAGGTTGATTGAAGAGATCAAAATAAAGTTGTGACAACACTTTGAAATGAAGGATCTTGGACATTTACATTACTATTTAGGTATTGACATATGGAAAGAAAATGGAAAGACCTTAATCACACAAAGCAAATATGAAAATGAGGTATTCACAAGGTTTAATATGAACACATGTAAGCCAATATATATTCCATTAGAATAAAATGTTAAGCTCAACAATAATGATGACTCAAAAGAAGTGGATGCTACTTTGTATATACAATTGGTGGGAAGTCTAAATTATCTCACCTAGTTGATATTTCATATTCAGTTAGCATTCTTAGCCAATTTATGGCTAAGCCTCATGAGAATCACTTGAAAGCTACAAAGAGAGTCCTCCAATATTTGAAAGAGATTATTGATTTTGGTATTGAGTATACTAATGATTTTGATGTTGAGTTGACAAGTTTCTCATACTCTTATTGTTTTTTGAGATCGAGATGAAACGACCAACCAGGATCAAGTATTCGATCAGGATCATGTCCTAGAGTATTCACTGAGTACAAAGCATTATGCATTTCTAGTGAAGCAATTTGGTTGAGGATACTTTAAGATCTTGGAGAAAAACAAAAAGTACCAACAATCACCAATGTGACAACTAAAGTTTCATCAAACTCAAAAACAACAAAGTGTATCATGTTAGGTCAAAGCATATTGAGATACACCATCATTTTGTAAAAGAAAATACAACGAAATGAAATTGATGTATTGTATTGCAACACAATTAATAATGCCGCAGATATATTTACAAAGCCTTTTGGAAAGGCTAACTTTGTAATATGTAAAGATAAGATAATTTATGAAAATGAACAACAAACTTGAGTAACTTCTTAGAAGGACAACAAACTTTTGAAAGAAGTAATTCCAACCATTGATCTTGAAACCAATCAACAATGCATCTCATCTCACCATTGTATAAATACCCATTCATATAATGCTATAAACAAGTTATTGTGTATTCATCTCTTCTTGTGTGTAAGTGTGTGCTCTTCCATATTATTTTAAATGAAACTCTATTACAATCCTCAAGTTTTCCAAATCAATCAATACCATCAGTCTTACAACAGTTACTAGAACTTTTTAGTTGATCGTTTTTTTTCTCATTTGCTGGACAATTGAATGGAAGTTTCGATACTTTGTATGATTTCAATCAACTTATCTCTGACAGCTTAGTTATGTAGTCTAGATGAGATCCTTGCAACTAAAGCCAACTCCATCATAAGCCCCACGAACACGAAGAGGTCGTGAGATAAAGCCACGTTGAAAGTGATTATATTCTGTCTGGTTGATCAGAAATCTTGAGAAACCCTATTTGCGAAAAGAAGGATAATCAGAATCACTTGGAGAAGCAAAATTTGGTGGCTGTAGCTCCCCGTCAGGAACGCCGTTTCTTTCATGATCAAAGGTCTCCTAACGGGAATCCATTGAATGAACTTGAATGGACTAGCTCGTGCTGAAGCCTAGTTAGGAAAAATCCTTGCATATACTCTATGGTAACAAGAGGATTCTGTGGATAACTCTCCGGTATATTTGCCGTTAGAGTAGCTGCGCTTTCTTCGATTGGATGAAGCCGGGAATGATCACCGCAAAGAGATCAGTACTATCCCTTGTCGTTTCGAACGACGTTTGCAATCCACCTTTAGCTAGAAGTTGTGAATCGAAACCTAAACCTAAACTTTGAGTAGAAAGGAGAGAAGGATATTGGGTACTTGCAGGATTGATGAGAAGATGTCTGTCTGGAAGACTGTAATATGATAGAGGTGATAGAGAGTTCTACAGGAATGGCTGACAGAGAATTTTTCGTGCCGTGGATGAGTAGAGATTATGATCGAGCTCAGAAATGATGAAGATTGGTGATCAATACGAACAAATATTGCAATCGAGATCATTTGGCTCTTGAACTTCTTGTTCAAGTGGTTGCCGGCCTTCAGGTCTGGTGGTTTTAATGATGATGCAGTAGTTAGTGGTCACGAGGGGCCATCATTCCTTATTTGTTGCCTTTGGTAAAGTTGATCTCAGATTTTCTCTCTTATTGTGAAAAGGAGGGGCTGCCATGGATCCTCTCGCTGTATGCGGTCATCATGCGCTTCGTATTTCAAAAGATTTGTGCAGAATCTCCTTCCACATTGTTCCCTTTGGCACAATAATTTGTTTTCTTATTCTTTCGCTTGTCTTATGTGACAGAAGGCGTCATAATTTACTTCCGAGAGTACAAACAACATCATCATCTCCACATTCATCTGCTCTGATCATTTTACATGACTTTCAGTCTTGCCGTTTCGTTTCAAAGGAATCTATCAATTGGCTTATGTTGATTTGTAATGATGTTCTCTGGTTTCTGTTCATGGGAGCATCAAAGTACATTTATTTGGCATGCTAAATGAGAGAGCAATCAATCATCCCCAATTTCTCAAGTCATTTTACATGACTTTCAGTCTTGCCGTTTCGTTTCAAAGGAATCTATCAATTGGCTTATGTTGATTTGTAATGATGTTCTCTGGTTTCTGTTCATGGGAGCATCAAAGTACATTTATTTGGCATGCTAAATGAGAGAGCAATCAATCATCCCCAATTTCTCAAGCGACTGTGACTCCCATCCAGGTCCACTTGAATGGAGAGGACCCTCGTAATGTGATGTGGATTACCCATTAAAAATTCCATGATATGATTAGCTGAAGTGGGTTTTCCATTACCATAGTCATCATGACACGACGGGGTTCCTATTTTGTGAAGATTCAGTGAAAGGGTTGAATTTCCAATATCGATTTCGTATAAAGCTGCGCAAAAGATTCAATGTGAGGGTTGCATTTTCCAATATTAACTTCAGATTAAGTTCCGCAAAAGAGATGTACAAGGGCTTGGTTTTCTTCGGGTGTCGGAGAAAGTCTTCCTATATCGATGAAAGGCAAGGAGGAAGAGCACTATAGAATGGATAAGGATTGCCCACGAAAGCATCTAAGAATTTTAGTGAGTTAACAAATAAAAAAATTAAAACAAATGGTCAAACTTTTTATTATTATTATTTATTATAGGAAAAGTTGTTAATAATAAAATAAATTATAATTTATTACATAATGTTTAAAATATAATAATTTATTATAGTTGAAGTTTTTATTAATAAAAGAAATTATAATTTATTATAAATTACTAAAATATTATTTATTAATTTATTTATAATTTTTTTTAAATAATAAAATAATTTTAACTTAATAATAGTCAATCAATCTAGTTTAGAATGTGTGGTTGTTTCATGGAGTGTTGTCCTACCACCCATGTTTTATTCTTCTTAACAATACATTTTTTCACGGTGATGTTTATGAACAAACATGTGGAGTTGCTATGGGATCTCCCTTTCTCCCATCATAGCTAATTTCTTCTTGGAAGATTGGAAAGCAAAGCCCTTATCTCCTCACCCTTCCAACCTAAACACTCGAATAGGTTTGTCGATGATACTTTTGTCATTTGGTCCCATGGTTGTGACAAATTAAATGAATTTGTGAATCACCTCAATAAACAATATGATCACATCAAATTCACTATGGAGGTTGAAGATAAAGGCAGTCTTCCTTTTCTAGATGTTAGGGTCACAAAAAGACGTGATGGATCCTAAGCCCACCAAGTTTATAGGAACAAAACTCACACCGAACAATACCTTCATGTCAATTCCCATCATCACCCTGCCAAAAAATTAGGGGTTCTCAACACCCTAGCTACTAGGGCCTCCAAAATATTTGATGATGAACAACTTGATGAAGAGAAAAAACATCTCAATATTTTCAAGGATAACGGCTATAAAAAACATGAGGTCATTAAAGCCTTTCGAAATGCCACTAAAATACCTAGAAATAAAGAACAAACAAATAATGATGTGTCCAAGGTTTTCTTACCCTACATACAAGGGACAAGAGACAAGCGCGCTAGGATTCTGAAGAAGAAAAGCATTGGGGAAACTTTGAAAACCTTAAACACTATTAGGAATTCACTTAGGTCACTCAAGATCATGTTGATCCCATCGAACAGAAAAGTGTCTATATGATCTCATGCTCATGTGGTAAACAATATATAGGAGAAACACGCCGCTCCTTTAGAATTAGGATTCAAGAACATGTCGTTGACATCAAACACAATCACCCTCATCCCTCAGCCTTGGGAGACCATTCAGACAAAACTAAACATCACATTTGTATTGAAGATGCCAAAATTCTTGCCAAGATAGATCACTATCACAATAGGAAATTTGGAGAAGCCATCGAAATTGAGAAAAAACCTAACAATCTAAATAGAGATGATGGATGAAAAATTTGTCAAAATTGGATCCCAACACTAACCACAATGACTTAGTCTAGAAATTAATTAATAATTAATATTTTTTAGCTTTTTGTATTTATTGATTTCATTTTAATAAGTAGGCTCTCAATAAATAATATTTTTAGGTTTTAAAAAAAAAATTATTTCACTTTTAATAATGCGACTCTTCATAATAACTTTTGAGGTATTTATTTACACTTGTTATATCATTTTCCTCTCATATCTCATAATACTTTTCTTGATGATGGACCACATTGGTTTGGTCTTGGTCCAAAACGTTGAATATGAAAAACCAATGCGATCAATCTGAAAGAACTATCTCATCACAACAATATCGTCTTACTATCATAATGTTTATAAAACTATAAAGTTGGATATAGTAGTTGGTGTCAAAGTGCCATTAATAAAAAATGGTTTTATGATTGAATTCTATGTGCTATATATAAACCTCACTTTTGTTTATTTTTATAATTATATCTAATCAAAAACTCTAATTGATGTAATGTTGTATAGCATAGTGGTGTTGAAGAAATTGATGATGGTGGTGGTGGTTATTAATGTCTAGTGAGATCATCATTGATCTATTGGACTTAAAAAAATGATAAGGAATTATTTGGCTTTGTTTAAAGTTTTATTTCTATCCTCTAAAAACTTTAAGAAAAACATTCTTAAATCATCATAGTTTTGGCAAGTTAAAATGTTAGGAAGGTCCATATTATAACAAATATTTTGAAGTTAAAACATAATGTGGGTACACATAGGACGTTATATGAGAAAGAGTTTTTCATCTTCAACCCTCTTAGTTTCACAAAGATGAGAAATTTGTTCAACCCATATTGTTTTGGGAATTGTCCAATGCTGTGTTTCATTGTGGAGCTCATGAAAGTTTATTTTATTTTAGCAATGTTGACTTTCTTCTTTGTACTAGTTAAAACAAAGAGATATTTTTTATATTATATATTATACTTGATCACCTCCTTCTAGTATATCAATTCTCTTATATCCTCTAATTATTGCACCCGAATTTCTCCTTAAATTTAAGATTGAAAATATTTCAAATATTATCGTTCATTTGGAGAGTGACATGTTCCTCGATATCGTAATGATTCATCCGAGACAACTTGGAATTTTTATGCCAACCCTACTTCAGCCACATGTGTATTTGGTTCAATTTTGAAGTAACCTTAAGAAGCCTCTTGTCTTTCACATTGTTTCTCTTGTCTTATACATTAATGTAACATCTTGCTCATATGTGTAGTGAGAAAACATATTATTTGAGTACACTTGCTCACAAGTGATCCACATTATTATACCTTTGGGCATTTGATTTATGATTATGATGCGTTATGAATTTATGACATGTTATTTTGTTGCATTGACATACAGAGGTGATATTGACTCGATTCTCTTGAGTGTGTAGGATTTGGACCTCGAGGATGTTGAGGCATCGATGAAACCCTTGGACTCTGGATCAAGTCAGGGAGTGGACTATTGGATTTGATTGTTGTATATATATGACTTATGTGCATATGATTAGATGTTATGATTATGGATTAGATGTTATGATTATGGATTTTATTCTGACATGATTCGTTGATGATGCAGGCTCACGATAACTTGCCAACTAGACTCACATGTGGATTAGAGGGGTCACACATGACTACCAAAGACGTCGATGGAGAGGTGTGGACAACAACCCTGCTACAGCCTACTAGCACTCTTGTCGTGGCTGGAACTGTAGGTTAAGGATTACCTAGTTTGAGAAGACCCACAATGTCATGAGGGCTGACTGCGACAGTCTCTCATGATGATTCTAAGGGGTGTGCAATAAGGAAGGGGCCTTATTCCTTAGAGGCCCTTAGTATCCCACAAGATCACTTCATGGATTATTGACTCGGGGGGGTTTTGATGTCTACCAAGTTAGTTAAGAGGCGATTGTCACCCTTGGAGGACGTAGTGCATCCTGAAGGGAACGTTGCACAAGGGAAACATAATGGGGCAAGTGGCACCCTTGGAAGAACCTAATGCATCCTAAAGGGCACATCACATTGCTAATTAATAAATAAATAAACCTAGATCGACTTAGAATGAATAATGTGATGAAAAAAATTAACATCATTTTCCCTAATAAAATGTCGCCCAACCCAGGAAAATAACGTCTATATATAATTGATACTTGTGATAAAAATATACACATATTTAAATAATAATAATAATAATTAAATAATAATGATAACCATATTTCATCAGGTGACGAGAAGGGGGTAAGCAATTAAATTGACTTATAAAAATCTTTTGGGATAAAATTTAAAAAAGGGGAAAATAATTGTTTTGTTATATTATGCTAATTAAAAATTTATTAATTAAAAAGGTTAAGGGGAAAAGGGGTAAGTTTCTTCACATGCCTTTTTGAGTTTAAATAAAAATCGAAGGAGGCAAATTTAAAAGATATAGGAAACTAGGAAAAAGCAAGAAACATAAAAAGAAAGGGGAAACAAGGAAAAAACATAAATACTAACTTAGTGAGGTATCTAGCATTTAAGAACTTTATAAAATAAAATTAACTAATAAATTAGTAAGGGGGTAAGTGATTAATTTGTGTAAGGGAATTTGGGGACACCTAAGAGGGATTCTAGGAATGCTTTTAGGTGGGTGAGAGAAATAAGAGTAATTAATTAATTAATGAAATTAATTTATGGTGAAATGAAGGGGAGGAGTGACAAATGTATGGGGAGGATTATTATGAATTAAATTTTGAACAAAAAATTAAATGGGATTTTGGGAAAGTAGATGACTTAGAAAATCTGTATAATGGAGGGAGGAGGAGGATGATGGACAGGATTTGTTATTCATAATGTTACGCTGCAGAATTTTAGACTTTACTGACATAGCTTCTGGGAGTTGGGATACCTAACACACTGAGGAGTGGTAGCTCGGCCTTGCGAGGTGAGTTGGGAGCTAGTTGATCCTATGGTTAGTGTGCATGGCCCATTTTCATCTCGTGGGGTAAGGGGGAATAAGAGTACCCATAGCATTGGCTGGGAGGTACCAGTGAAGTCTCATTGGTCGACAAACAAGAGTTGCATGGAGCGCGCAGGACAACTACTCAGAGTGGGTGACTTGGACTATGATACGCTTCATTTATTTCTGCATGGTAGATAATTAGTATACTTACGCTTTTAGTTTTGTATATTTAATTCGGTAACGAAAATGATTGACCTAGAATTTTAATTGACAATGGAATCTCCCCCATAGCCTTAAGCTCGTTGTTGATCGATTCCCTTGGCTTTCGATCCCTGTATGTGTTGACCATCCTATGGTTTTATTGATTGTGATGATTTGCAATTTATTATTTTTTTATTCGCCTTCGTCCCTAGCTCATCAGTCCATGCCTGAGCAGTCAGCTAGGATCCAGATCTACGGTTGTCACTTCGGTGTTAATAGACCTATGGATCCAAACACCCTTCTTTTCTATGCGTGGATGATGAGCAAAGGATGTTTATGCCCAGTCGTCTAACCTTGTTGATTTTTCCGTATGTGTTGACCATCCTATGGTTTTATTGATTGTGATGATTTGCAATTTATTATTTTTTTATTCGCCTTCGTCCCTAGCTCATCAGTCCATGCCTGAGCAGTCAGCTAGGATCCAGATCTACGGTTGTCACTTCGGTGTTAATAGACCTATGGATCCAAACACCCTTCTTTTCTATGCGTGGATGATGAGCAAAGGATGTTTATGCCCAGTCGTCTAACCTTGTTGATTTTTCCTAGTTGAGTGATTGTATTGTGCCCTCTTGCAATTGATATGATCTCTACATTTCTTTCTATAAAATAACTTCTACGCTTTCTTGGAATGGTCATCTCTGCAATTGTTGGGATGATTTTCTCTTCGTTTATAAAATAATTAAACCCTAGTATAATCCCTGCAACTAATGTGATTACCTCTACGGTTGCTTACATCTTACCCAATGATTCAACGCTTATGGAAGAGTTGTTCATCTAAGATATTGTTGTCCTTTCTCAATTTATTCAACGAGTTGTTGTGTGTTCAAATTTTTACTAAGCGATTGTTGTATGTTCTTCCTTCTTCAACGATTGCTATATATTTACTCCTCTACTTACTTGTTACTTAAAGGAAGGTGTTATAAATTTTTGATCGAATAATTTATCTGATCTTGAGTCGAATGTTTTGTTTCAAATTTTATTATGAAATTCACTATTAGACTGATCCCCTCGAGCAGTGGAAGGCTCATGACTGAAAACATAACTTTTGTCTGCGTTTTGTACCTCAGTCTACAATTTTTTTCCTCATCGATATACGACCTCGAGGGAGAATGCATTCATGCGTTTTTATTTTTGGTTGCCTATGATTTGGCCACTAGTTTGTGACTACAATTTCGCTCTACATATTATCACTTTTTATTAGTTATTTCACTGAGTGTATTTATCCCTTTTTAATGGCGAATTTAACTCTGTGTAATTATCACTTTAATGATGGTTTCATTGTGTGTGTTCATCACTTCTTAATGGAAAATTAAACCAGTGTCTTCATCACTTCTTAATGGAAAATTAAACCTGCATCTTCATCACTTCTTAACGATGAATTTAACTCTGTGTAATTATCACTTTAACGACAATTTCACTCTGTGTGTTCAGCACTTATTAATGGCAAATTAATCCTGCATGTTCATCACTTTTGAATGGAAATTTAACTCTGTGTTTTCAGCAGTTTTAAATGGATATTTTATCAATGGCATAGCGATAGCTTGTTGACAACAAATTGGTACTGTAAGTGTGACTGTGATTTAGTAAATTTGGGTGTAGCAATGATTTATGTTGTGACTATGTTCTTTCTGGAAAGGTAGGTGTCTACCATAAGCTCTGACTGTGGATTGTGTGGTGTATAGGAAATTATTGAAACACACATGCATTCACACATACACAACGAGTTAAATGGCATTGATTTGGCCCCATGAATCAATTGGCATTTTTCTGATTACTGCAATTTAATTAAGAGAAATTCTAGAGTTAAATCCCTTCAAACCGCCCTTACCCAACCATTTTGTCTCCTTCTGATAGTGATTTAATACCTTTGTAACAGCTCTATCACACATTTATATTGTGTGCCCTCCAGTTCCTCTTACATCCTTTTCAACATTTCCTGGGTAGCAAATCCATCCTTACTTAGTCGTTGGTCAGACTTAGTCTTAAAAATAAAACAACCTTCATTTCTAGTTCGAATCCCACTAAAATTTTGAACTGCGATTTAAACGCTTCAACCCCCTTCCAGGTTGTAAACTCTGAGAGACAATTGACCCTACACCTGGGTCCCTTAATTCATGTCTTAGTTCGAAGCTCGAAACCACTTATCAATTGTTGAAATTTGCACCATTTTTCCACATGATTCTAAATGCCTCCTTTCGATCAAATTGTGTTCACGAGAACAATACTGGGCTGGAGTGACATGGGCACTCAAGAAGGTAATCCTTCTACATCAAGAATGTGGGGTTCTTGCATCTTTGTGTCATGCTTAGTTCGATTTGTTAACGCCTTATTTAGGGAGAATATAATTCACTTGAACTTTCTTCAAATAGAACCATTAATCATTAATTAACCATTTACTTAGTTACTCATCTACCATGTTTACTTAGGTACTTTAATAAATTCTCCTTCAAGTGCAGTGAGCTTCAAGGAAGGGAAAGGTAGTTTGTTCCACCATAATTAATAATTTGTACTACTAAGGGTTATAATAGTTTTTAAAAATTAAAATTGTTTAATCTTTTAAAAACTTAAGGGATTATCATTGTTAGGCAAGGATTGAGTTATAGGATTGTTGCTTCTAATAGTTCTCAACTCACTCTGAGACATCGTGCTTAACAATTATGGTTTGTGGTTGTCATCGAGTCATTTCTTCATGCACATTTATGAGCGATGTCATATGCCTCTTGTCACCCAATTACTTTGGGGCATAGGCATAGTCTTCTTGTTAGCTCTTACGACTCTTAGCGCATTGGATTTATCTTGAGTCCCTGGTCCAGATAGGTCATGTTGTGCCAAGGTTATGATCACACCTATCACCTGGGGAAAGTATGATTCCTGATGAGGGTATCATGGAATGCCCTATTGGATAGAGGTGAATGATCACTTGCACATAGTTTGTGCTTCCATTGGTGGGTTTTGTCGATCGTTGTGAGTTCGTGTTGGCACTTAGGTTAGTAACGCCTTCTTGTGTTTGGTTTTGCACACCATACAGGTTTTAGTACTGGTCGTCCAGGCCGTTGTGTCAGGATTTTGGTTGATTTCCCTTATCTTGTAGGCATTTTCATGTTGATTCGGGTGGGTAGTCAATTCTATCTGCTGATTTATTCTTTTGTCACCCAGTTGCTCATTGTGCTAGTTGTTGAGTCATTGTTGTATGTTAACTGAACTGTGAGCAAATGTTCATCGTCAGGTTGTGTGGTTCAAATGTTGTCGTCTTTTCCTTCCTTCAAAACAAAAAATTTCACTTTCTACCTCAGTTGTAGTCGTAACAATTGGGTCGTTACATATGGTATCAGAGCGGGTTCAACCCTACGACTGTGGATCATTAGGATTTCCACTATAGTAAACCTTTGGGTTTTAACCTAGTGCTAATTAAAACCTTAACATATATAAGTGGTGATATAGATTAGAGGATGCCACTTAGGTTGCAGCATGGTGTCGTAGAAGGAGGTGTGATGCCTCCAGAAGTGCCCACACCCTCGTAGTCAACCCCTTGGCAGAGGAAAAATCCCTTGGGCTGGATTCAATTTTTGTAAGGGACGATGATCGTCTGGCCAAGGTCCTACCAGAGATGTTCTGAGGCCTTAACTCACCTTCTATACTAAGATGAGGCGAAGGTTCCCGTACCCCTAATATTCCTCTTCATGCCTAGTCAATACCATTAGTTTTCACTACGAACTCGAGAAGTTCAAATTTCCCAAGTTCTTTGGTGCCTGGGACAATGCATCCATCGAGGCATGGTGGGAGAATAAGTCGAGGTGCTTTCACTTCACAACTATACCTCCATCATGAAGGTATAGAGGGTAGTGTTTCAAATGAATGAGAGAGCTCTTCTATGGTGGAAGATGCTCTTGCCACTTTTAAACTTGGTCGTCAAAGACATGTCTTGGGAACTGTTCGAGGAACGGTTCCATGAGAGGTATCTTCTGAGGAATTCGTTAAGGGTTAACTCAATGAGTTCAAACACCTTATGAAAGGGTGGTCATACAACTCTCAAGTATGAGGCCCATTTTTGGAGTTTCTTTAGTATGCTCTGCACCCTTACCGAGGAACTTAAGGTCAACAAGTTTGTGTTGGCCTTAACGTTGAAATTTAGCTTCTACTTCGAGTACCATGATTACTGGACTGAAGAAAGTGTGTTTGATTGTGGGGAGCCACATTACCAACATTATTTCCCAGAGGAAGGGGTCAGAGCATCTGGATCAGCCAAACCCACTACCGTGGGAGTTTGGGGGCAAGGCCCATCGGATTCATGCAACGGTGAATAACCACCAGGAAGAGCACTAGTCAACTGTGCTTGAGACGTCAGGTATTGTCGTTGACTAGACCCTTAGTATTTTGATATATCTCAGTGCTACCGAGAGTTTCATTTATGGTGCAATTCTAAAAAGGATTAAGGTAAATACAATCAATCAAGATGAGTTTATCTTTGTGGATATGGCTTCAGGAGCCAAACAGAAGGTTGGAGACAAGGTTACAGGCTATACCCTTAACCTCGAAGAGTTTTTCACTAGGGCCAACTTGTACATCACAATATTAGGATCTTATGACATCGTGATTGGTATGGACTGGTTGGAATCGCATGAGGCGATACTCAACTGTAAGATGAAACATTTGATCTTGGTCAATGATGAGGGACATAGACGCGTTAATCTAGTACAGAACCAGGGATTTTCTGTGAGGTTCATCTCTTCTTTGCAGTTATGGAAGAGATGCGCAAGTTAGGTAAGATTTATGTGATTCTTTCTTTAAATGAAAAAGGAGTAGCAAAAGGTCTAGAACACCTTTCGGTCATGAGAGAGTTTGTAGACATTTTTCTTTTCCATGGGAGTTATTGGGGATGCTGCTAGAGAGGGAATTGGATTTTACCATAGACCTAAAACCAGGTACTGAACCAATAGAGCGAATGCCTTATCGTATTTCAACCCCAGATTTACAGGAGTTGAGTATGCAACTAAAGGAGTTGTTGGACCTAGGACTGATACGTCCAAGTGTGTCACCATGGGGTGCACCTATTATTTTCATACAAAAGAAGGATGATACGTCCAAGTGTGTCACCATGGGGTGCACCTATTATTTTCATACAAAAGAAGGATGGGTCGTGGTGGTTCTGCATTGACTACCATCAATTGAATGAGGCTACGATCAAGAATCAATATCTGTTGTCAAGGATTGATGATCTGTTCAATCAGATGAAGGGGTCAATGGTGTTCTCAAAGATTGATTTTTGATTAGGGAATCACTAGTTATGGATCAATGAGGATGACATCCCTAAGATCGCCCTTGAAAGAATATTTGGACATTACGAGTTTATTTTTTTACTATTTGGACTGAGAAACTCCCCATGGGTATTTATGAGTTTGGTGAACGGGGTGTTCCACAATTATTTGCACATGTTCGCCCAAGTATTCATTGACAATATTTTGATTTACTCTCAGATGATAGAGGAGCATGACGAGCACTTGTGCTTGGTACTACAGTGTCTACGAGAGAACAAGTTATTTGGGAAGTTGTCTAAATGTTCGTTTTATCAATTGAAGATTCACTACTTAGGGCATGTCATCTCTGGTGAAGGTATCGTCGTGGATCTTGCAAGGGTTGAGGCTATTATGGAATGTCTTGCACCTACGAATGTCACTGAAGTGCGCAACTTCATGGGTTTAGCAAGATACTATCGATGGTTAGTTGAGGTATTTTCAAGTATAGCACATCTGATCGTAGAGTTGCAAAAGTGAAGAAGAAATTTGTTTGGACCGAGAAATGCGCGAAAGCTTTTTGGAGGCTCAAAGAGATGTTGACAATGACACCAATACTAAAGGTCACTGACATGGGCGCATAATTCTTGATATGCACTGATGCATCCAATGAAGTATTAGGCGAAGTCTTGCTCAAATAAGGTCAAGTGATTGCTTACATATTGAGGAAACTGAGAAGGCATGAGGAGAACTATGCAACACACGATTGGGAATTGTTAGCCATTTTTTATGCCTTGAAGGTTTGGAGACACTACCTTGTTGGACAAAATTTTGAACTAAAGATGGACCACTGTGGACTACAACACATCTTTACACAAAGTGATCTAAATGTGCGATAACTGTGTTGGTCAGAACTGCTTAGCGAGTATGATTTTGATATTTCTTAGATAAAAGGAACAGTAAACCGAATGGAATATGAATTGAGTGAGAGACCACACATATTGTCAGTGTTTCCTCTTCATACGAATCTACGTGAAAAGATTCTAACTTTATAGCGTGATGATTATTGGTACAAAGAGGTCGAGGATTTTATCGAACAAAACAGAATGATGGTACCAAGATTTGAAGGATTTATGTTTGACAACAATGGATTATTGAGGTTTAAAAATTAGATTTACGTACCACCAAATGACAAGTTGAGTATCTTGATCCTAAACAAGGCTCATAGAGAAGTATACATGGCTCACCCGGGAGTCATGAAGATGAGAGCAGACCTTAAACCCTTATTCTTCTGGAAAGGAATGAAGGAAAATATAGTCAAATATGTGGCCAGATGTCTAGAATGTTAGCAGGTAAATGATGAACATAGACATCCAATAGGATTACTACAACCACACTCTATTCTAGAATCAAAATGGGAGGTCATTTCAATGGATTTTATTGTTGAATTTCCACTGACGACAAGGAGACATGACTCAATTTTTGTATTAGTCGACACTCTGACAAAGATTCCTCATTTTATTCTTGTTCGTACGACGTATTAGGCACCTCACATAGCTAGAGTTTTCATCAGTGAGATTGTGAGGCTGCATGGAGTGCCTAAGAGTATTATATCCGATTGGGGATCAATGTTTACAATATGATTTTGGACTAGTTTCCAAGAGGCCTTGGGAACCCAACTTAAATTTAGTATTGTATATCACCCAGAGACTGACGGTCATACCGAATGAATGAACCAGACCTTGGAGGACATGTTGTGCATGTACATGATGGACCAACAAAAGCATTGGGAATAATTCTTGACACTGGTGCAATTCACTTATAACAACATTTACCAAAGCACCAATAAGATGATGCCTTTCAAGTTTCTTTACGGGTGACCATGTCGAACGCCTTTGATTTGGGATCGACCTGAGGATAGGGTCTTGGTGGAACTAGAAGTGATCCAAGAAATGGAAGAGAAAATTCAAATAATAATACAATGGATCAAGGAAGCGTAGGATTAGCATAAGAGTTATGTCAATGTGCGTCATTTCGACCATAGTTACGATGTGGCAATCAATTATTTTGTGGCTGAAACCGAATAAGAGTTCGATCAATTTTGGAAAATGGGCTAAACTATCTCTAAGGTTGATGGGATCCAATGAGATTGTGAAAAAGAGAGGCTTGTGACCTAATGACTATCCTTGCTTGATTCTTGAGATATATGCACGATGTCTTTCATATCTCTATTTGAGACATTATGATGAGTGATCCTACACATGTTTGACTTGAGCACCTTGTCGGTGTTGGATGAGGGTGCACTCACGACTGAGCTGATCTGCATCTTGGATCATCGTATTCGATATATACGACGTGGAAGAGTAGATGAGGTCAAGGTCCAGTGGGACAACTACAGTCTGCACTTTTTCTACCTCGAAGGACGCATATGATATGCACCAACAATTCCCATTTTTGTTGGATAGATAAACTTATGATATTGTGATACACATTATTTCGACCCTTATATACTGTGAAACTTCAATACAAAGTTTAGACCAAGAGGGGGTGTATGTAACATCCCTCTCTTGTGTGCACTGAGCAAACCTATTCTTTAAGGACACTTTCTCACAAGTGATCTAGATTATTATACCTTTGGGCATTTGATTTATGATTATGAGGCATTATGAATTGATGACATGTTATTTTTTCACATTGACATAGACATGTTTTATTGACTCAGTTCTCCTGAGTGAGAAGGATTTGGACCTCGAGGATGCTGAGGCATCGATGAAACCCATGGAATCTAGATCGAGTCAGGAAGTGGACTATTGAGGTTTGATTGTTGTATATATATCACATATGTGCATCTAATTAGATGTTATGACTATGTATTTTATTCTGAAATGATTCGTTGATGATGCAGGATCACGATAGATTGTCGACCAGACTCACATGTGGAGTAGAGGGGTCATGCACGACTACCAAAGACGTTGAGGAATAGGTGTGGAAAACATCCCTACCACAACCTACTAGCACTCCCGCTCTAGATCAAACTATAAGTTAACGATTACCTAGTTCGAGAAGACCCACGATGTTATGAGGTCCGATTGCGATAGTTTCTCATGATGATTCTAAGGGGAGCACAATAAGGTAGGGGAATTGTTCCTTAGAGACCCTTAGTCTCCCACAAGATCACCTATCGGAGTATTGACTCGAGGGGTTTTTGATATTTACCAAGTCAGTCAAGAGGCAAGTGGCACCCTTGGAACACAGACTCCGTCATGAAAGACACATCGTGCAAGAAAAAATTAAAGAGGCGAGTTGACACCCTTGGAGCACATAGTGCATCATTAAGGGCACATCATGCAAGGGAAACATAATTGGGTGAGTGACACCCTTGGAAGCACCTAGTGCATCCTAAAGGGCACATCACGTTGATAATTAATAAATGAATGAACCTAGATGTCTTTATAATGAATAATATGATGAGAAAAATTTAAATCATTTTCCCTAATAAAATGTCGCCCAACCCAGGAAAATAACATTTAGGTCTAAGTGATACTTGTGATAAATATATATATATATATATATATATATTTAAAAAATAAAAAAATAAAAAAATAATGATAATGATAACCATCTTTCATCATGTGACAAGAAGGGTACAAGAAATTAAATTTATTTATAAAAATCTTTTGGGATAAAATTTTAAAAAGGGGAAAATAATGTTTTTGTTATATTATGCTAGTTAAAAAAAAATTAATTAAAAAGGTTAAGGGGAAAAGGGATAAGTTTCTGCACATGCCTCTTTGAGTTTAAATAAAAATGGAAGGAGGTAAATTTAAAAGATTTAGGAAACTAGGAAAAAGTGGGAAACATAAAAATAAAGGGGAAACAAGGAAAAAGAAGAAAGACTAACTTAGTAAGGTATGTATCATTTAAGAACTTTCTAAAATCAACTTAACTAATAAATTAGTAAGGGGGTAAGTCATTAATTTATATAAGGGAATTTGGGGACACCTAGGAGCGATTTTAGGAATGCTTTTAGGTGGGTGAGGGAAATAGTAGTAATTAATTAATGAATGGGGACACCTAGGAGCGATTTTAGGAATGCTTTTAGGTGGGTGAGGGAAATAGTAGTAATTAATTAATGAATGAAATTAATTTATGGTGCAATGAAGGGGATGGGTGACACATGTACAAGGAGGATTATTATGAATTAAATTTTGAACAATAAATTAAATGGGATTTTGGGAAAGTAGATGACTTAGAAAATCTATATAATGGAGGGAGGAGGAGGATGATGGACATGATATGCTATGCGTAATGTTACATTGTGAAATTTTAGACTTGACTGACTTAGCTTGTGGGAGTTTGGATAACCATATCGGTGAGGAGTGGTAGCTCGGCCTTGCGAGGCAAGATGGGAGCTACATGATCCTATGGTTAGTGTGTGTGGCCCCTTTGCGGCTCAGGGGACAAATGGGGAGGAAGAGTACCCCTAGCGTTGGCTGAGAGGTATTGGTGAAGTCTCATCGGTCGACAAGTGGGAGCTACACGAAGCACGTGGGACAACTACTTAGAGTGGGCGACTTGGGCTACAATATGCTTCCTTTATTTCTGCATGGTAGATTATTAGTATACTTACGCTTTTAGTTCTATATATTTAATTCGATAAGGAAAATGATTGACCTAACATTTTAATAGATAATTGAATCTCCCCCATAGCCTTAATCTCATTGTTGATCGATTCCCTTAGCTTTCGATCCGTGCATGTATTGACCATCCTATGGTTTTATTGATTGTGATGATTTCCAGGTTTTTTTTTTTTCTTCACCTTCATCCCTAGCTCATCATTCCACGCCTGAGCAGTCAACTAGGATCCAGATCTATGGTCGTCATGTTGGTGTTAATAGACCTATGGATCCAAATGGCCTTCTTTTTTGTGTGTGGATGATAAGCGAAGGATGTTTCTTCCTAGTCGTCTAACCTTGTTGATTTTTGCTAGTTGAGTGATTGTATTGCACCCTGTTGCGATTTATATGACCTGTGTGTTTCTTTTTATAAAACGAATTTTGCGTTTTCTTGGAATGCTCATCTCTGCAATTGTTGGGACAATTTTATCATCATTTCCAAAATACTTAAACCCTGGTATAATCCATGCGAGTAATGTGATTGCCTCTACAATTGCTTACGTATTACCCAGTGATTCAACACTTATGGAAGAGTTGTCCATCTAAGAGATTGTTGTTCTTTCTCAATTTATTGAATGAGTTGTTGTGTGTTCAAATTTTTATTAAGTGATTGTTGTACCTTCTTCCTTCTTCAACGAATGATGTATATTTACTCCTCTGCTTACTTGTTAGTTAAGGGAAGGTTTTATAACTTGTTGATCGAATGATTTAGCTGATTTTGAGCCGAATCTTTTGCTTCAAACTTTATTCTAAAATTCACTGTTAGAATGATCCCCTTGAGCACTGGAAGGCCCATGACTGAAAACATAACTTTTTTCTTCATTTTGTGCCTGAGTGTGCAATTTGTTTCCTCAGAAATATACTACCTAGAGGGCGAATGCATTCATGTCTTTTTCTTTTTGGTTGCATGCTATTTGGCCGCTAGTTTGTGACTGTGATTTCACTGTGTATTATCACTTTTTATTACCGATTTCACTCAGCGTATTTATCCCTTTTTAATGGAAAATTTAACTCTGTGTAATTATCACTTTAATGATGATTTCTCTTTGTGTGTTTATCACTCGTTAATGGAAAATTAACCCTGCATTTTCATCACTTTTTAACGACGAATTTCACTCTATGTAATTATCACTTTAATGCCAATTTCTCTCTATCTATTCATCACTTGTTAATGGGAAATTAACCCTGCATGTTCATCACTTTTGAATGGCAATTTAACAATGCATTTTCATCACTTTTAAATGGCGATTTTATAAATGGCATAGTGATATGTTGTCGACAACAAATCGGTACTGTAAGTGTGACTGCAATTTGGTAAATTTTGGGGTAGCAACGATTTAGGTTGTGCCTGCGTTCTGTCTGGAAAGGTAGGCATCTATCGTAATCTCTGACTGCAGATTGCATTGTGTACAGACGTGACCGAAATGCACATGCATTCACACCTGCACAATGAGTTAAATGCCACTGATTTGGCCCCATGAATCGATTGGCATTTTTATGATTACTGGAATTTAATTAAGCGAATGATGTATATTTACTCCTCTGCTTACTTGTTAGTTAAGGGAAGGTTTTATAACTTGTTGATAGAATGATTTAGCTGATTTTGAGCCGAATCTTTTGCTTCAATCTTTATTCTAAAATTCACTGGGTAGGCATCTATCGTAATCTCTGACTGCAGATTGCATTGTGTACAGACGGTGACCGAAATGCACATGCATTCACACCTGCACAATGAGTTAAATGCCACTGATTTGGCCCCATTAATCGATTGGCATTTTTATGATTACTGGAATTTAATTAAGCGAAATTCTAGAGTTAAATCCCTTCAAACCGCCCTTACCTAGTGATCATGTCTCCTTCTGACAATGATTTCTATCACACCTTTAGGCTGTGTTCCTTGTTGTTCCTCTGACATCCTTTTGAATGTTTCTTGGGCAACGAATATGTCCTTACTTAGTCGTTGGTAAGACTTAGTCTTAAAAATAAAACAACCTTTAGTTCCAGTTCGAATCCCACTAAACTTTTGAACTAAGATTTAAACGCTTCAACCCCCTTCTGGATTGTAAAATCTGAGAGACAATCGACTCCGGACCTAGGTCTCTTAATTCACGTCTTAGTTTGAAGCTCGAAGCCACTTATCAATTGTTGAAATTTGCACCATTTGTCCACAGGATTCTGAACACCTCTTTCCGATGAAATTGCGTTCACAAGCACAATATTGGGGTGGAGTGACATGGGCACTGGAGAAGGTGATCCTTCTGCATCAAGAATGTGGGGTTTTGGCATATTTGTCTCATGCTTAGTTTGATTTGTTAACGCCTTATCCACGGTGAATAAAATTCCCTTGAACTTTCTTCAAATAGAACCCTTAATCATTAATTAACCACTTACTTAGTTACTCGTCTAGCATCTTTACTTAGGTACTTTAATAACTTCTCCTTCAAGTGAAGTGAGCTTCAAGGAAGGGAAAGGTATTGTTTTTCCTCGAGAATGAATAATTTGTACTACTAGGGGTTATAACAGTTTTTTTAAATCAAAATTGTTTAACCTTTTAAAAACTTAAGGGATTATCCTTGTCAGGCAGGGATTGAGTTATAGGATTGTTGCTTCTAATAGTTATCTACTCACACTGAGACATCATGCTTAAAAATTATGGTTTTTGGTTGTCGTCGAGTCATTTTTGTGTGTGCATTTATGAGCGATGTTATCTGCATCTTGTCGCTCAATTACTTGGGGGCGTAGGCGTAGGCGTAGGCGTAGTCTTCCTGTCAGCTCTTACGACTCTTAGCATGTTGGATTTATCTTGAGTCCCTGGTCATGATAGGTCATGTTGCGCCAGAGTTATCGTCGCACCTATCGCCTAGGGATGGTATGATTCCTGATGAGGTTATCATGGTGTTCCCTATTGGATAGAGGCGAATGATCACTTGCACGAAGCCTGTGCTTCCAGTGGTGGGTTTTGTCGATCATTGTAAGTTTGTGTTGGTGCTTGGTTTAGTAATGCCTTCTTGCATTTGGTTTTGCGTGCCATAGAGGTTCTAGTATTGGTCATCCAGGTCATTGTGTTAGGATTGTGGTTGATTTCCCTTAGCTTGTAGGCATTGTCATGTTGATTCGGGCGGGTAGTTGATTCTATCTGTTGATTTACGCTTGTGTCGCCCAGTTGCTCGTTGTGCTAGTCATTGAGTCATTGTTGTATGTTGACTGACCTACACACATGTGTTTATCATCAGGTTGTGTGGTTCAACTGTTGTTGTCTTTTCCTTCCTGCAAAAAAAAAAATTCACTTTCTACCTCTCTTGTATTCGTAACGATTAGGATCGTTACATTTAAGTACCTAGTCATAGTCAGGTTGTCAATAGGGGAAAGAATCACCTATATGAGTAGGATAAGATAGGGTGTACTGCCTTTTATTTTAATATTACAAGTTATAAAATAGTTTTGGATTTTCTTTATCTTTCTCCATGATTCTCTAGAGGCATTGCAACCCAAAACTTCACACGAGGTCTTCACTTAGTGAAACTATGACATAACACATGGATTCATGTGATACTAAAGAATGCCCCTAATTTCACTAGATATTGATAAATACTTCCCAAAATATTTTTATTGAACACCCTTCCCAATAAATGTTTCCAATTAAAAAACCTCTTATTCTTACTAGATACTCCTTTTTATTCCCCCTAATACCCATAAACCCCTTCATTTCCCACATCCCCCCCCCCCC
>CBVK0102647339.1:0-11732 GCA_900067695.1 Picea abies
AGTTTAGATTAAAACTTGCAGCCTGTAAATAATGTATATAAATGAGAGTTATCTATCTTTTGTTTAAATACACCTATTACAGTCATATTAGAGCTTATGTACATGTATGTATAGTATCTAGTAATTAGCTATTTTTCCTTTCCTTTTATTTTTGTTTCTTTTAGGATTCTTAGATTGGCCAATGGAGCCATCAAACCCATCGAAATGAGTTACACCAAAATTCTTTGGTTATTTGGACAACCTCGGACCGGACACATTCTTCCAATTGACGAATGGTCATTTTCTCTCGTCAACACTCCGCAAGAAGGTTCCACCCAAATCTATTTTGGAGAAACATCGGCTAATAGAGTTGAATCTGAAATCATAAACCCCATGTTGGTTTTACCCAATATAAAGACCGAAATTGATTTGACTACCTCCTTCACTAATAAAATTAAAATACCCATCTCGATACATGCTTTGATTGATATTCCATCAATCTCTAAAATAAAATTTCCATCTTCCCGAAGTTTCGAAGAATATACCTTACACTCTGATTCGACTGCCATTGGATCTCCCGTTTATATTTCCTACAAGTTTGAAGAACACAGTACTCATCTCCCTTTTCCCCTCTTTTTGGATTTTCTATCTCCTGACGATCAGATCGAAGAACTCCTTTCCCTTCATCCTGAGGTAACTTTAATATCACTACACATCTTTGAAAATCCTCTCTATAATCCCCAAGTTTCATCCCCTAGATTATCAATGGTTGTTTTCGGAGGAGGTGGTGTCGGAGGTGGTAGAGGTAGAGGAGGGTTGGGTGCTGGAGAAGGAGGAGGAGGCGGTCAAGAACCACCTCAACCTCCTAGAATTTTTTCTATAGTAGTTGCTCGGTATGCTCCTTTAGTCCTCCCATTTCCCCTCCATGATTTACCTGAAAACTATGTGAAAAACCTGCCAAAGTTCATAGGAGAGGGAGACTTAACGACCACTAAAAACATAAATAATTTCGATCAATTTGTTGATATACTTGGCCTTGAGGACAAGGATGTTTGTTCAAGACTCCTTGTTCAAAATTTCAAAGGACAGGTGAGAAACTAGTTTTGAGGGCTACCAACAAGTTCTATAAGAACATAAAATGATTTAGAAAATGCCTTTATCAGACAATGGGGAGAGAGGAAAGATCACCTTTATTATTTAACCGAGTTCAGAGACTTAAGAAAGAAAAAATCAGAAATAGTTCTTGAATTCACTCAGAGATTTAATAAACTATATAAAAAAATTGCAGTTGAGGTTAAACCTTCACAAATTGCACCATAGGTGACTTTTGCAGGGGATTTTGAACCCGACGTTTCCTTACTGTTGAGGGAAAGGAGATCTACTGACCTCACAAGAATGCATGACAATGATATAGAAATAGAGTCAAATATGATGGCATCGAGAAATTTAAAAGCTAAAATCGAAATGGGAAATAAAGAAACCATACGATTCAGAGAAAAAGTAGGACCTTCTAGATCTGGGAGGTCTATGGAAAACAAAATGGATGACATGGAAAAAATAGTTAAAGAATTATCAAACAAAATCTTGAAGATGGAACTGGACCAATCTAAAACAGATCAGTTTTCTAGAAAATATTTCAGAGGAAATCCTAACCCTCAAGCACAACAAAGACAAATAAAAAGTGAAGATCAAAAGATTCAGACCCCCTTTAAAAACAATTTTTTTTATAGGAGGAGATGACATGCGAAACTTCGAGGAGTTAGAAGAAGACATGAATAATCTTAGAAATGATGATCAACAACCTCATTTGACGAGGCAATATTATGAAAGGTATTTAGGCGCATAATACTTTTTTAATGATGGTAGCATAAATATTACACAAGATTATGCTTATCAAGGAGTCGTCGATAATATAGTGGTCAAGATTCAACAGAAGTATAATTTAAGGCCTCGATATAAAAATGTCATAACTGCCTAGCCGAAGAAGATCTTGATGAGAGTTAAAATGAGTGAGGCAGCTCAATCATCAGCTCAAACACAGACTGCCAAAATGAAAGAAGGTGAAATATAGCCTGCCAACACAAAAGCAACACAAACTAACAGATCAGATAAAAAGGAGATAGAAATGCCAACCAAAGAAGCCGAAAGGACAACGAGAAGTTTCAATCTAGAAAATAAAATTAATAAAATCAATATCCTTGTACCTTTGGTTGAACTGGCAAAAACCCCTACATATAGAAAACAAATTTCCAAAATGATCAATTTCTCAGAAAAACCCCTACATATAGAAAACAAATTTCCAAAATGATCAATTTCTCAGATATTAAGAGTTAGGCGAATGTTATAAATTTAGAAGATGATAAACTGACTATAATGTTTGGCCCGCATTTTGAGAATGCCAGATATTTTATCGCTCCTTTCTATATTACACTGATTGTGCATGATCATATGCTCCATAATTGTATGTTAGATTCTGGAGCCTCCCATAATGTGATTCCCAAAACTATTATGAAAAAACTGGGCCTTGAAATCACCATAACATACAGATATTTGTATTATTTTGATTCAAGAAAAGTTAAATGTATGGGTATGATCAATGATTTAGTGGTTAATCTTGTATAGATTCTAGTGAAAAGTATTATGATAGATGTGGTTCTTTCTGATATCCCTGCAAAGTATGGCATGTTGTTATCCAGGTCTTGGGGTGCCAAACTTCGAGGATCTTTTCAACTCGACATGACGTATGCTACAATCTCGATCTTCGACAGATGGTTTACTCGCCTGTACAGAGAAACAAGGTTGGCATATACTATAAGTGACCCACAAAATCTGAATAATTACCCTGTATATGTCGTAGATCAGGATTTAGGAAACTATATATTATCTCTTGATGATGATTTAGATAAATGTATAGAAGAAAATTGTACAGAAAAAGAAAAGATAGAAAAAACAAATAAAAATGTAAATATTTTTCGAGTTTGTAAAATGTATTTCGATTGTGCTTCATCTTGTGAAGGAGCAAGAGCTGGAGTGTTGTTTGTATCACCTAGAGATGATTTCATTATTCCCTTTTCCTACAGATTGCAGTGGGACATCGATTATACTAATAATGTATGTGAATATGAAGCCCTGGTTTTAGGATTAGAAGCTTCCAGAAAGTTAAACATTAAAAATATGATAGTTTATGGTGATACATAATTGATCATGAAATAGATAAAGAAACAATACCGGGCCAATCACCCAAGGTTGAGGTCCTACAAAAATTGTGTCTGGGATCTGATTGGGAATTTTTTCTCATCATTTAATATCCACCACATCCACAAATTGGAAAATCAATAGGTAGATTAATTGGCCAAAGAAGTTGCGATGTTTGTACCTCCTACTAATAGGTAGATTAATTGGCCAAAGAAGTTGCGATGTTTGTACCTCCTACTGTCCTCAAACTGAAGTATCACATAGAAATGAGGCACATACCCTCAATACCAAACAATGTACAACTTTAGCAGGTCTTCGAAGATGATGAGCAAATCAAGCAATTTTTAGAAATGGTAGACGAATTTTTCGAAACGCATATTGATCAGAAAAATCAGAACCCTACTTGGATTATGCAGGAAGGGGAATATCCTCAGGAGTTTTGAGATAATATCGCTAATCATCGTATGTTGGTACTGAAAAATAATTAGATTCCCAAAGGCCTGATTCCTTTGGAAAGGTTATTTAATCATCATGACATTACTTTGAAGTCCACTTTGTAGCCTCAGCCTGAAGAGGTTGAAGTTTGTAATATCGGTACCAAGGAAACTCCTAAGCTAGTAAAAATCTCTAAATATCTTCCCCCTAAAATGAAAATCAAGTATGTCGAGTTTCTCAAGAAATATAAATATTTTTTCGCCTGTTCTTATGATGAATTAAGAACTTATGACACCACCATGATAGAACACACGATCCCCCTAAAGCAAAGAGTTAAACCTTTCAAGAAAAATCTCAGACAGATAAATACCACATTGTTGCCTATGATAGAAAAGGAAATGAAGAATCTCTTGGATGCTAAAATCATTGTTCCACTCAGATACTCCGAATGGGAAGCCAATATGGTTCTAGTCAGGAAGAAAAATGGTGAAATAAGACTTTGTGTAGATTTTAGAAATTTAAACAGATCATCTCTCAAGGATAATTATCCATTACCTAAAATGGATCACATATTGAAAAAAGTGGTCAGAGAAAATAGAATGTCCATGATTGACGACTTATCAAGATATAATCAAATTCTAGTCCACGAGGATGATAAGGAAAAAATCGCGTTCACCACCCCATGAGGTACCTTCATGTATGACAAAATGCCATTCAGACTAATAAACACAAGAGACACATTCCAACGAGCTATGGACATCTCCTTTTCTGAACAAAGAGATAAGTTCATAGTGATATATCTTGATGATATAACATTATTTTCTAAATCTAATGCAGATCACCTGGTGCACCTGAAACATACGTTTGAGAAATGTCGAAAATTCGTTTTGTCTTTGAATCCCAATAAATCTCATTTTTCTATGCGAGAAGGTAAACTCTTGGGCCACATACTATCTCAGAATGGAATTGAAATCGACCCAAAAAGGGTATCAATATTCCTAGGAATAGAAAAGAGATTCAATCATTTATAGGAAAAAATATTTGTTTAATAAGATTTATCCCAAACTTCACTGAAATTGTAAAATTGATTATAGATATTCTCAAGAAGGACAACGAATTTAAATGGACAACCGAAGAGAAAGTTTCATTCGAACATATCAATAAAGTTATAGGTGAAGCACCAGTGCTGGCTAGTCCAGATTATACGAAGGAATTCTTGATTTTGTCATTTGCCTCCGAACACACTATCGTGGTTGTTCTCTTACAAAATAACAATGAAGGTTTTGTGCAGCCAATAACATTATTTTAAATGGACAACCGAAGAGAAAGTGTCATTCGAACATATCAATAAAGTTATAGGTGAAGCACCAGTGCTGGCTAGTCCAGATTATACGAAGGAATTCTTGATTTTGTCATTTGCCTCCGAACACACTATCGTGGTTGTTCTCTTACAAAATAACAATGAAGGTTTTGTGCAGCCAATAACATTATTTATTAAAAGGCTCAGAGATGTTGAACTAAGATATGATATATTAGAAACACAAGCATATGCAATGGTGAAATCTCTTAAAGATTTTAGAACTTATGTGCTCCATTCTAAGGTAATCGCTTATGTACCAACCAACGTTGTCAAGGACATATTAGTTCAGCTAGATAGTGACATAAAAAGAGGCACATGGTTAGCCAACATTTAAGAATTTGACCTAGAAGTAAAACTGACCAAACTGGTCAAAGGTCGGGGTTTGGCTAAATTATTAACCGAATCAAATTTTCGAGCACTTGGGATAAATCATTTACAATCCTACGAATAGCTTCTATTTATCGAAGGCTTCGATGACTAGATACCTACAACTCAAATAGGAAGAAATTCTCTTCTTTGGCTTGGTATAAAGACACAGTTTCCTACCATCTCACTCTACAGTGCCCGAGTGGTATGACTCCTTCCAAATCTAGAACATTGAAGTTGCACAATGTAAAATATTATATCATGGATAGTCAACTATATTTGAAGGATCCTCTGGATTTCTTACTAAGTTGTCTAGTAGAATCCAAAATGGAGACGATAATAAATGAATTCCATGAAGGAGTGTGTCGCGGGCATCATGCATGGAGAGCAATGACATATAAAATACTAAGAGCTGGATATTATGGGCTAAAACTAGTTACTGATGTGAAAGCTAAAGTCAGAGCCTGTAATCCCTGTCAACTATTTTCAGGAAAGAAAAAGATTCTCACACTACCTTTGCTCCCAGTCAAAACAGAAGCTACGTTTCAGAAATGGGGTCTAGATTTCATCAGTGAAATACATCCACATTCAAGTGCACCACATAAGTCGATTATGACCTCTACTGACTATTTCACCAAATGGGTAGAGGATATTCTAACGCGAAATGTAACAGATACAGTGGTGATTGATTTCTTGGAGAAAAACATTTTATCGAGATTTGGATGTCCTTGGAAGATAGTTAGTGATAATACCCAATATTTCAAGTCCATGGATTTGGTAAGTTTTTGTCAGAAGTGAAACATTGTACTAGGGCATTCCACATCCTATTATCCTCAGGGAAATGGGTTACTCGAATCCTTGAACAAGAGTTTAATCACCATAATTAAAAAAGTGTTGACTGAAAATAAGAAANNACAAGAGTTTAATCACCATAATTAAAAAAGTGTTGACTGAAAATAAGAAATCCTAGAACATACATTTCAAATATTCTTTGTTGGCTAATCGGATAGGCGTGCTAAGAGATCAATTGAAATTTCCCCTTTTCAAATGGCATATGGTATTGATGTTGTTCTCCACATCAATATTGCTCTGCCCATAATGAAACTCTAGAAAGATGCCAAGGAAGAGCCAAATCACCTCACCAGAAGAACAAATCAATTGATTGAAATCCAACAAAATAGGGCTGAAGTAGATGAGAAGCTCCATAAATATCAAGATAACATGAAATCCCTATTTGACCAAAAATCTAAATATAGGGAATTCCTTCCTAGTGACATGGTTTTAAAGTGGGATTCTAGGAAGGACGACTCAGGAAAACACGACAAATTCAGCCATATCCGGTGTGGACCCTTCAAGATCACAACTTATGAAGGGAAGAATTCATTTTTATTGGAAAATATGGATGAAAAAATCATTAACGCCCCTATCAACAGGCATTACCTGAATCATTTTATGCAATAAATGATTTCCAAACTCTCATTGGGCATTACCTGAATCATTTTATGCAATAAATGATTTCCAAACTCTCATTGTATATATCAGTTTGATTTATTTGCTTTTATTCACTATTTTTTCTTTTCTTTGGTAAGTTTCTACTTTCATTGTAAATACAGACATGTTTGTTGTTTTCAAAAAGGAAAACAGGAAAATAAAAAGAAATGTAATAGTTACTATTTATTTTGAGAAGTATCTGACAACTCTCATGTTTATTTTTATTGCGGGATACTAGCTGATAGTCAAAATATCAGAAAAACATTTCAGAATAGCGATATGGTCCCAAAATATGTGATAAATAAATAATCAACTTAGTTGAAAATATGAAGAAATCTTAAGGTATGAGCTTATAAAACCTATTGAACCAAGTTGAGGTTTTCAGGGGAATCTAGCTAAATCAGAAAGAAGTCTCGTTCATAGAAATGTTGTCACCTAATCAATGATAATAGGAATATGAGAATTATATACTAATCTTAACAAATTTCTCTGATTTTTAATAAATAAAATAAAATAAAAAATTAATTAACTGAAAATTAAATACAAAGAAACGAGATTAAGGAAATACGTGAATCACTAGAAAGCTTATGTGAGATTGATCTTGTTCGGAATATAATTTTCGAATACTCTTACTGTTCCAATTTGCCCATCTTAAATCTTTTGTTCCCTTTGGTTCTCATCTTCTCCCTTGGTCTCCACAGAGAGAAGATTTTGCGTTAACTCTGAAAACTCAAACATGTCTCAAAGTAATGTTAGGAAAATGTTTATATGTACCTCTCAGTCTAACTAGAAGAACGTATGTCTAGGTTAATCCTGACTACTTTATCCTTTCTAACATATTCAAACTGATTGATTTCACTCAAGGCAATCCCTTGAAAAGTAAAAATACCCCGTGAAAAAATTCCTTGTAGGAGAAGGTGTCTTGAAGGTCTAAAGGAAATTTACCCAGAGCACTCAAAGTGAGTTGACATACCTTTGTTTCTAAATTATAAGCAAATATCATCCCTGGTATATGACATAGAAGTTGATTGACCCGACTTCATTCTTAAATATATATATAAGACAGATGGTGAAAGGAAATATATCTAAATGATTGCCCCCATTTAGTCCGAAAAATAGATGATGAAAGGAAATTTTAAATGATTTCCCTCATCTCAAGCATTTAAATGCAAGGTTACAAAATGAAGTGGTGAAAGGAAATTCAATTTGGGAATTAGATAAGTTCATTGGGGTACTGAACAGGCTCACTCGTAGTGAAGCAATGTCTACGATGTCTGCAAGCCTATTATACATGTATTATAATGTAGTCTGCTAGTTAGTCTTCCTCTCAACAAGATTTACATTATAATCCAACTAAGGACTCCCTAATTAAATCATTAAAATCACTTTTCCTTGACATGACTAAGATCAAATAGATTCCAATAGATAGGTTAAGGTTGTTTTGATTATCTTAAGAAAATCTGAATATAGTCTCAAGAAAAACAAAATCAAGTAGCCTAACTAAAAGGCATGATTTGATGTGTTTTGAAGGTTTTCTAAGTTACAGTTGAAACCCTTTTCTCAGTGCAATCATTTTCCAAAAAAGTTCCACAAAATGAAATAATGACTCCATTTACCCAATAAAGCCACTTCGTCTATTGTTCTTTGTGACTCACAGGGAGACACGATCCCTAGATGGAGCCTATGTTGTGACATATATACTTTTCTAAACTTTAGACTTAGATAAGTTTCATTCTAGTTTAAATAAGGACAAACGTGCACTTGAATATCACTATTGATGAAGTCTTCTATTGAATCCAACGATCTGAAATCCTTAAAAGTTATGGAGTCACCCACTCGTTAAAAGGTAAAATCACTAAAGGCTACCTTCGAACTGTCGAGTTTTGGAGTTTCGCGATACTAATAGTCCAACATGTAAGAACTCCAAAGTCCCGATATACACAATCGTGAAACTGTCTTAAGTTAAACCAGGTTAATTGAACGATTAAAAATGATTAATAATATTCTAAGGACTCCCTAATTAAATCATTAAAATCACTTTTCCTTGACATGAATAAGATCAAACAGATTCCAATAGATAGGTTAAGGTTGTTTTGATTATCTTAAGAAAATCTGAATACAGTCTCAAGAAAAACAAAATCAAGTAGCCTAACTAAAAGGCATGATTTGATGTGTTTTGAAGGTTTTCTAAGTTACAGTTGAAACCCTTTTCTCAGTGCAATCATTTTCCAGAAAAGTTCCACAAAATGAAATAATGACTCCATTTACCCAATAAAGCCACTTCGTCTATTGTTCTTTGTGACTCACAGGGAGACACGATCCCTAGATGGAGCCTATGTTGTAAAAGTTCCACAAAATGAAATAATGACTCCATTTACCCAATAAAGCCACTTCGTCTATTGTTCTTTGTGACTCACAGGGAGACACGATCCCTAGATGGAGCCTATGTTGTAACATATATACTTTTCTAAACTTTAGACTTAGATTAGTTTCATTCTTTTTTAAATAAGGACAAGCGTGCACTTGAATATCACTATTGATGAAGTCTTCTGTTGAATCCAACGATCTGAAATCCTTAAAAGTTATCGAGTCACCCACTCGTTAAAAGGTAAAATCACTAAAGGCTACCTTCGAACTGTCGAGTTTTGGAGTTTCACGATACTAATAGTCCAACATGTAAGAACTCCAAAGTCCCGATATACACAATCGTGAAACTGTCTTAAGTTAAACCAGGTTAATTGAACGATTAAAAATGATTAATAATATTTAAACCTTATCGCAATTTCGTGTTTTAGGGATCTTTCCTCGAACGACAACCAAAGTCCCAATACCCAAAATCGCGAAACCCTTGAAGTTAATCATGATTATTTAAAAGGTTAAAAGTGACTAATATTAACTAATCAAATGCTATTTTGCTATTCAGAGAACATAGATCTAACTAGTATAGAATAACCCGAGGTCCGAAACCTCGAAATGGAATAAAGTTAAGCATGATTAGTTATCAAAATAAACTTGATTCATTAACACATTGAAAAATCTTATATCATGATTAAGTTTTGTTGATTTTCATTTCTGGTAAATTCAAATTTTATCTATTCTTTTCCTGATCATGAAACATCGACCCTTAGTGGCATTTATAACTGGTCTAGGGAAATGATTTCAAATAAGATCCTGTTGTATTGCCCAAATATTTTTACTAAAGTAATTAAACAAATTTTCAGTGAAGGTATACACAAATTAATGTGCTTAAGTCAAAGAAGATTTTTTCATTTTTGAATTACATTCGCGTTGAAATGGATTAAAGTTAAGCATGATTAATTATCAAAATAAACTTGATTCATTAACACATTGAAAAATATTATATCATGATTAAGTTTTGTTGATTTTCATTTCTGGTAAATTCAAATTTTATCTATTCTTTTCCCGATCATGAAACATTGACCCTTAGTGGCATTTATAACTGGTCTAGGGAAATGATTTCAAATAAGATCCTGTTGTATCACCCAAATATTTTTACTAAAGTAATTAAACACATTTTTAGTGAAGGTATACGCAAATTGATGTGCTTAAGTCAAAGAAGATTTTTTCATTTTTGAATTACATTCGCGTTTTCACAGAGCTGGCTTAGCGAAATAATCAGTCTTTTGCATTTTTTGTGACAGAAAATAGAAATCTGAGATCTAATACCATGCCTCCACGAAAAGAAATTAAAGCTACCAGTGAAAGTTCAAGCCAGAATACATATGTTCTCTCTCACAGCTAGTCCAAAAGCATAGACACTGTCAAATCTTGGACACAAGTATTCAATAACTTACAATATGAATTGGTAAATTGTCGGGTTGATTCAAGCAACAAAGAGAAGGAGGACCTATCTACCAAATACAAAATTGTGGCTCAGTCATAGCTACATAAGATAACGACCAAGCCTAAGCTCTTTCCCTACAATGATATGATCGGTTGGGCATTGGACCACATAGATATCCCAACCAGGAATATTTTCAATTCACAAAAGTTCGAAGTTGGGTCTTTTAGTCTAGAACATCTACAAGTGATGTACAAATTGTCTCTGGTATCCAATTTCATTTATAATGAAAATTTCCTAGTAGACTTCAACAAGAAGGAATGAAAACTATACGGGAAAAACCTTCCCGATTTAATTAAACACTGGCATTCTTGCCCTGAGAAGTTCAGAGCCAATTCCCATGGTATATACCCAGTTGTCGCACTAGAACCTCACATAATGTACATAGCAATGATGATGTGTAGGCCTTACGGGAAGGAAAACACAACCCATTTATTTTTTCCATGGGTACCTATTATGCACTCAGTAGTAGAGGGATACTCTTTTGATTGTGCCAAGATATTGTCAGACAGTTTGGTTCAAGAGATTGCAAGATATCAGTCACTAAGAGCCAAGGGGAAACCAGCCCAATTTTTCATACGACTTATATTATGGATGGCATCTGCGTCATAACGCCTTTTTCACTAATGGATTGGAGTTGGAATCCAAATAGTGTCAAACCCATAGATATTTATGATTTGAAGCTTTGGGAAGAAAAGGAAAAAGACTTCTTTTATGATATGTGCAATTGGTTAGTGGTGTCAATGCACACGTCCATATATGGCTACCCACCTCCCATAATATCTGACAAAATTGTGACTAACCTAGGCAGAATAGTAGACTGGTACATCGAGGAACATTGATCCTATATTAGGGTTTTTTGTTGTTCAATTCCTCCATATTCTCTGCCGTAATTTTTACCAAACCGACTAGTGTGCCAAGAGGTCGCATGACAAACTATGCTAGGTGGGATTAGTAAGGAGCTCAGAGGAGTACAGAAAAAGGTATGGCCCATTTTTCCCCTGTAGATTGATACATTTTCTCTACTAGATTTTGGTCACTCAA
>CBVK0102647397.1:0-10300 GCA_900067695.1 Picea abies
TGGGGAGGATTCAAGGAGTGGAACTTGGAGGAGTTTTAGAGAATACATTGTGTAATATTATATACAAGATCAGAGTATTCCAAGAATTGAAGAATTACAAAAGTTGAAGAATTGTCAGGAAGCATTATTAGGCTCTATGTGATGGTTGGTTGATGGTGATGATTTAATGTAAAGTTTTATTATCTCTAATATATTCTTGGGTGTAATGAAGGGGCAAGGATGGAGAGGTAAACCCTCTATTGATATTGGAGGATTGTATCTTCCTCTTGGAGGTTTATCCATCCCTTTATATTTGGAAGCTGTAGCTACCTTTGGAAGTCATTACTTCCCTTGACCAATAACTATTGATTATTTCTCATATATTGTGCATAGTGTATTGTGGTGTATTGATGTAACCCTTATACTATTGTCCATTTCTCATTGGATATAATTGAATGGTTTAAGTATAAGTTTATTTATTTTTTAAATTCTACTTGATACTGATTCACCCCCCTCTCAGTATCAACATTGTTCCCAAGTGAGGTTTATTTTGTTCAATTCTTCCATTACAAGCATTCTGATCAACCCTGAGTGGAAAACACTAGTGTCCACAACCTTGGACTTGGCTTGGACCCAATCAACCATTTTCCCCATAATTTTAAAAAGATATAAAGGGATATTCATCAAATCATTTCCTATGAAGTGTATCAAAAGACTAATGAGATATTGGTATATCACGTTGAATCTTCCCTCACATGTAAAATATATCTAGATAACTTTCAAAATTTCGTCAAAACCCTCAACTAAGTGGCTCCTAGGCACTCCCTTGGAAAAATTATCTTTATGATGATTTGGCTTGAGGAAATATTTAGAAAAGGTTGCATTGAGAGTCATAGATTTGAACCACCCTTCACCAGTGTTGGGTATCTCAATGGTTGTTGCAATAGTGTCCTCATATACCTCCAACTCAAGGGCTCCTACCTTGGTCTTAGTGCCATCAAAGTTTAAAGAAATTGCTTGGCTTCTTCAGGGTGTCCCCTTTGCATGTTTTGACAGAAAGATAAGAAACAAAGCCTTTGGAATACCTCCCTGATCACAGGTTCAAAATAAAATATGTGCATTTCATAAGGATCAATCTTGACTACACTCCCACCCTTGTGAGATTTATTCTATTGAGGTGTATCCATGGATAGAAGCAATAGATAAAAAACTATAATGTGATGAGAGGTATAGGAAACCAAACAAAGACAAAAGTCTTTAAGTTTTTGAAAGGTGGTCCTTATTTGGTCTTTCATGGATTTCCTCCAATTGATTTATGAACTAATAAGAGAATGGTTTTATGGATTAAAATGGTGGAAAACACTCCTCTGAGAAATGATATGCAAGGAGGCTGCATTGTTCAAGTTTTAAGCTGAAATCAAGCCACCATACAGGGTCATCATCATTCTAAGGCAAAGGATCTTAAACTTTCACTGCAAATATACTTTGAGATAAAACTATAGGATGACAACGTGAAGGAAAAGATCCAACTTTGGATATGCGAGCATAAACAATGACACTGCGTTGACACATAATTTGCAGTGTTGGAACAAGGTATCCGTAGCCCAATTTGGTCAGCAAGATCCAGGGGATAACTAGGCACAACAACTCTGATGGAAAATGATTCAATTCAGTGGAGAAATATGACATTATGTAGATGGATAAGACATTTGTGACAACAGAGGTAAAGGGGATGGTAGGTGGAATAAACCCAGTTGGCAGCACTAGGTGCTACAAAAAACAAAAGCTTAAGTGATCTTCAATAGAGATCGGATGGCTCAAGAAGTACCTAGACATTGGAGTTTGATAATTGATGATATTTTGAAAGAATTAAGTTGTCTGCAACCACCTCAATCTCCAATTCACCCCAGTTAGTTGTATTGTAGCATAATCCGCAAAGATGTCTGGTCTAGTAGTTTATGCAGCGATGAGTTAGGAGCATGATTTTAAAATTTTGATAAACAGTTAGAACTCATTAATGACCAAATCATGATTATTGGTTTTGAAGACAAGGGTGTTGAAACAATGAAAAGGCATGACATCAACTTCATAATCGCAAATGATGGTAAAGAGGGAGTGTGTACAAAATATGTGTTATGAAAACAACTAGTGAGTTGGCAGCGTACTTGAAAAGGTTTGATTTGACTCCCTAATGGGTAAGGGACAAAGTGGAGAGGTTCAAGCATATGAATGGATGGAGTTACCTGTCAGGTTTGTGGTGTCAATGGGTTGATAGTGCTAGTTTTCAAATCAAGTGATAAGTCAAGGGTGTAAACAATAAAATGAACCAAGGGTATAAACCATAGGTGTGGGTCTAATATGTGAGCCAAGTTCCAACCTTCATTTATTTAAGTCATCCTAAGAAAACCAAAGAAAACCATAAGGAGAAAAAAAAAAAAAAACTAAAAATACTAATGGATAAAAATTAAAACCTAAAGAGAAATTTGACCCATGACAACTTCATGTGATAACAGAATGGACGCACAAATTTATACACACATTGGACACAATTCCGAAGAATTGGTATTTAGAACTGGAAATATGTAGAGAAAAAATTAAATGGGACGAGTTGGTTGAAAGATTCAAGTTAACCTTTACATTTTAAAATGAATCCCCATTAATGGATGCAGTGATACAAACTATTAGAACCAATATATTTTCAAAAGAAGGGCATATGGAGGTGGTACCAGTCTACAATGCGCACAAAGCTTTGATGACTATCCATGAGTTATTGGAGTGCTACAACATGGATAAGGAAGAACAGGATGAAGAAGATCCAAGGAATGTACAAGTACCTGAAACAAAAGGAGAATGAGCAATTAAAGGGCCAAAGCTTGATTCCGCTGCATACACACATCCTATAAATACATGAAAGGTAAACATTGGGAAGACAAAGAATCCCAAGTTTATGTAGATAGGTGATTATTTGAGTGATGAGACAGTAGAGAAAATTGCATACTTGCTGCGAGAATATCATGACCTATTCCCAACGATAGTTTTTAGGGATGAAGGGGAGAGCAGAAGACTTAGGTGAGATGAAGATTCCATTTAAACCTGGTGCTAATCCTGTGAGACAAAGACCTTACAGGTTAAATACAATGTACAAAGAGAAGGTGAAAGATAAAATAGACAATATGTTGAACACAATAATCATTGAACTCGTGGAAGAGTCAGAATGGATGATTCCAATGGTGGTGCAAGACAAGAAGACAAGAGGAATCAATATTTTTGTGTATTTGAGGAAGTTGAATGATGAATGTTTACATGATCCATTTCCAACACCATTCACATATGAGGGTCAAGAGACATACTCATTTACAAATGAATTCTCGGGGTACCATTTGATAAAAATTGTGCAAGAAGACCAATACAAGATCATGTTCATGATAGAGTGGGGAAGTTATTAGTATACAAGAATGCCTATTGGATTGAATAATTCCCCTTCATTTTTTTCCAGAGTTGTGGTAGCAACGTTCAAAGAATTTATCCATAAGTTTCTAGAGGTCTACTTAGACGATTGGACTGTGTTCAGTCTACTGAAATATCACATAGAAACACTTAGGATGATGTTGTATAGGTGTAGACAGTGTCATATTTCACTGAACCTACAAAACTGTGTTTTTTTCACACCATTTGGAATCTTGTTGGGCCATGTAGTCTACAAGCAGGGGTTACTAGTCGATCCAACCAAGATTGCGATAATTATGGATTTAGAACCACCTATATCAGTCAAACAAATGAGGGAAACTATGGGTCACAAAAGATATTACAGGAATTTTTTCAAGGGATATGCATAGATTAAAAAACCTATGGAAAATGTGTTGAAGAAGGAGGATAAGTTCAAGTGGAATGAAGACTGTCATAAGGGGTTGGATACACTAAATAATAAACTAGTGACATCGTTGATTTTGATCTTTCTAGATTGGAATCAGGAGTTCCATGTTCATGTAGAAACATCGTCCATAGCATTGGGGACAATACTATCTCAACTAGGGGAGAGAGACATATATCACCCAATTGCGTTTTCAAGTAGAAAGTTATCAATAAGAAAGAAGAATTACACCACTACAGAAAGAGAAGGATTGTCAATAGTGTATGCACTAGAGAAATTCAAGCATTATTTATTGGGATCTCACTTTAAGATGGACACATACCATTATGCAGTAAGGTACTTAGTGAACAAGCTAGTGTTGTGGGGGATAATATGTAGATGGCTACTGTTATTTCAGGAATATGATTTTGAGGTTGTGGTGAAACCAGGAAAGATGAATGAAGGACCAGATAATCTCTTGCATATATTATTAAGAGAAGATGCAGGAAATTTGGATGATATTTCCCTAGATGCACAACTATTTGCAATTAAAATGGTTGATGATTAATTCTCAGGCATCGTATAGTTTCTAAGTACCAGAATGGATACATCATAAATGACAGTCGCACGGAAGAAAAAATTGTTAGTAAAAACAATAGACTATCAATTGATTGTAGGTAATTTATACAAGTTGGGTGCAGAAAAAATATTGAGACGTTGTGTGATGGAACATGAAATATCGATGATACTTAAAAAAGCACATGACGAGATTACAAGAGGACATTATGTAGGTAAGGAGACTGGACAAAATATTTTGCGTGTAGGGTTCTGGTGGCCTACATTTCACATAGATCATACTAAGGAATATTTCCAGTCATGTGATGTATGTCAAATAGTAGGAAAGCTATCAAGAAGGGATGGAATGCCTTTAAATCCACAGGTTTCCTTACAGGTATTTGATAAGTGGGTCATAAACTTTGTGGGGCCAATAAACCCACAAGAAAGAAGATCAGGAGCATGATACATCATCACTACAATGGAGTAATTAATGAGATGGGAAAAAAAAACAATGGTTTTATATTGTACCGTGGAGACTACTACAAGATTTTTGTTTGAGAATGTAGTCACAAGATTTGGATGTCTATGTATATTAATCAATGATCAAGGAAAACACTTTCTGAATAAGACAATTGTAGTATTTATCGAGGAGTTTCAGATTCATCACCAGAAGAGTACACCATATCATCCTTAGGGAAATGGAACAATGGAATCTTTCAATAAGATCTTGGAGAATGCTTTGACAAAAAATTGCAATGCAGGGAGAGATGATTGGGACTTAAGAGTTCCTGTAGTGTTATGTGATTACAAGAATACGAGTAAAACATTGACAAGGAAGACACCTTTCAGGTTGGTCTATGGACATGAAGCAATTATGCCAATGGAGTTTATTTTACCTATTTTTTGCCTTGCAACAATCACTGATCTTTCTGACTTGCATGTATTAGAGGAGAGATTTTCATAGTTGGTACAGTTGGAGGAAAATCGATTTATTGCAGGTATCCATTAGCAAGTTCATAAGGCAAGAGAAAAGGCTTGGCATGATAGACACATTAAACAAAATAATTTACAAGTGGGTGACTTAGTATTACTCTATGACAGTAAGTTCATGAAACATTCGAGAAAGTTTAAAATGCATTGGTTAGGACCATATGTGATTCACCATGTAACAAAGATATGTGTTGTGCAGCTGGAAACATTGATTGGAGAACCCTTGGAGGAATGGTGAATGGAAGTTGATTGAAACTCTATTGAGATGACCAATAGTGTACATAGTAATATGGGTTTCACCAGACCACATGTATAATAATAGATGTAACATAGTAGGGAAGAAAAACATAGAAAAACAAATAAAAAGTAGAAAAGGGGAGAAAATAAAATAAAAAGTAGATATAGCAAAAAAAAAAGATGATAGAGAACAAGGCAAAAGAAAAGACACAGAAGGAAAAATCATTGTGCATCAGGATATAACTATGCCAAGAAAGGAAATCAAACACAGAGGAAAGAGACTGCAAAGTAATATATGTCAAAGTAAGAATAGTTGCAAAATTTGGCACTGATAAGAACGTTAAGAAATATTAAAGAGAGAAAACGATGACTACACAAGGGTAATGATAGGTCATAAAGGCGCCGTATAATATTAAATGGTAAAAGCCGCTGGAAATCACGACAGATTGGTAGTACGAGGGAAAAATCACATGACATATTTAGTAAGAAAGATGCATTTATTTAAAAAACAATCAACCATGTTGGCAGATTGGGAAAGGTAGATAAGGCACGAAGAGACATGCACAATTGGTAAGGAGGAACAAAAATGATGAAGGATCGCTAAGTGGAAATCATTGTTGCATGCAAGAGTGAGCGAACTAGAGAAAACCAGAGTGCAACCGAGTGCATCATAGATGAGCTAAAACTACCAGAGAACTGATCCATATCTAGTTAAAGAATCGATCACATAAGATAGATGGCCCCACCAAAGGTTGGAGTGACATCAACAGCAACACAGAAACAATAAAAGAGGTCAACATATACACCATAGGTCGAGGATGTACATGTAGCTTCGATTTTGATGTCACAGGAAATTTTCCACATAGATTACCTACCACCAAGGATGGACAACGCACCGCAAATCCACGTACCTGCAGACAAGAAATACCCACTGCAAAAATCACTAGTTCCACCTGGTGTAAGAATTGAAGGGGAGATTCTCGACAAGGTTTCTAGCCTTAATTGCATGGACCATGACATCATTGATGAACATAAATTCTCGGAGCTAGAAAGGGACAAATATTTGTGTTCTAGGAGCATACCAGGCATAAGAGAAATCCTTATAGAGACATAGGAGTGGGAGAAATGATTGGAGAAGGAGGGAATATTGAACTTGTTGGAAATCCCACATTTTGGGTGCATCTTGGAGATTAGTGCATGTGTGAAGGTGTTTCTCACTTGTGTCCATGGTAAGACACTGTGGCATTATCCCCTAGTGTGAATTCATACTATGATGATTATAGGGCTCCCAAAGGCAGGCGAGGATTCAACCATTTTATTTAATAGGGAAGGAGAGATATCCCTCTCAAAATCGATGAAGGAAAATTTCTAGACCTTGAGGGGAAAGAGGGGAATAGACGTGAAAACCATCAATGACACCAATGTTCACTAGTTTGCAACACAGGTACTAGCATGTAAGTTGTTGCACAAGTGTAGGAAGGATGAAGTCCCAACTACAATCATTGTAGCTACAGAGAAATGTGTCGAAGGGGTTCATATGAATTGGGATACCTTTCTAGTGAACCCATTTTTGCAGGACTACATTGATGCTTAGGAAAAGGGAAAAAATTCCATTATGCATGGCTGTTAATTTTGATTGCACTAGTCGGTTGGCAAGAACCAAGATACTATAAACACATGCGCACATTAGGCATAGGAAATATGGACAGGAGATATGCCAACTTATGGCATATGATTATTAAAAGAAGAAAGCTGGACAATAATGTCACAATTTATGTATACCTAGAAAATGTCACATATCTAGTTGCACACACACCACACATATCATTAGAGACGGTGGAAACATATAAGTATATCGTGCGTTTTAGAGTGTTCATGAAACACATGTATGTGCAGACCAAGCGAGACCCAACGCATCAATGGTGGCCAACCCATTATAGGTTGACATCAGAGGATGTATGCTCAATTGTGAATGATTGGGAGGAGGGATGGAAAATCCCAGTAGACAAAATAGGGCTCCTAGATGAGAAAGAAGAGTAGAATAATAATGATGAGGAACTCGATGACCAATAGGAGAATGAGAAAAATAATGGCACATGAGATACACCTGGCCCCTCAAATGTAGAAGAGAAACAAACTATTCGAACAACAAGCATGAAAATAAAGGATAAGTGGAAGGAACAATTAGGACATGCGAGTAAGAAAACTAAGGTGCATAAGGAAACCCTAGTTTATACCTTAACTAGTGACGATATGGACTGTATAGCCTACTAAGTAAAGGATGTTGTGGAAGAAGTTATAGAGGAAGCTGCAAGGAAGAAAGAGGTTAAACAACAAACAGTGTTGGAGCAATTGGAAACACTCCAACAGATGTTGGAAGCAACGATCATCACTAAAGAGTGCAGGACCTAGGAAGGATCATCCATGATACCAAGGAAGGAATAAAATAGTGTACATCTGATCTTGAAACATTTAAAAGATGAACATAGAACACTACATATCGAGACAGATGCACTGGAATTGCCAATGGTCGAATTACAGTAGCAGGTAAACACGTTGGGATATCTAAACATAGTGGTATCAAGGATGCCAATGCAAAGACTACAAGAGTTGCAAGAAGGGTTCTTGCAAGAGATGAAGAACATAGGAGAGGAAGCACACCGAGAATTGGAAATAATAAGGGACAAAAGAGCCTAGTTACATGAGAAATATCACATTGTGCTTCAACAAAAGAAGGAAGTTGAAGGCCGAGTGGAGGAGGTACTAAAGTTAAAAAATAAGGTTGAGGGGAGGGAAAATAAATCCCTAAAGGAAAAGGATGAAGCTGAAAGCATAGCGCAAAAAACCCAAGTAGCTTTCCAAAAATTATATAAATAAATATCATAAGTCCCCATAGTGTTATCAAACAAATTAATCAATCTGGACACAGACCAATCTCCCTATCTTGGGAACCCAAATCTAGAAAAAAAAAAAACCAGAACATATCACTTTCCTTATATTCATACAATCGAAATACTGATAAGTAAGAAATCATACCTATTACCGACAGTTTCCCTCGCTAATTTCATATCCTAGATTGATTTAGAGGTTTTTAAATGGAAACTTGTGTAAGAAAACAAGCTAACCAGTGAAAGCAACAATAATACTTCAACAAATCTATACAAATGACCAAGGATAAATGTAATAAAGACAATTTACAATGGCCAAAATTTATAGGAAAGGAAACATTTTATCACATTAATAATAATGGAAGAGCTAAAACCAGTGCCTTGGTGTTGTGAGGCTCTTTCCAATGGTCATTGCTCCAATACCCACATTTATTCCATGAGTTCCATCACCATCAACTGAATACTTTGACACAAGAATCTATCAAGGCCAAAGAACAATCTTCTAATCACAAATCATAAGCTAAAGCTATTAACCATTATTCATTTCTAGTTATTCTCCATTACCTATTAACCTTTTCTCATGAGAGAAGTATCCTTTTATACATTGAAGAGGAGGTTAGGATCTCCTCTGTGTAACATCTGCATTATAAACCCCAGTTTGATTAATGCTTAAGAAGATATAATATGTGGCTATGTCTAAGCGATGTAATGAGAGTCTAATTGTATTTCAATGTTTTAATAATAAAATGTGATGTCAGCTACTAAGGGGACATGGACAAGAGATGGGGGATGAATTAATCCACAAGAGAGGGGAGTGTCTAGGATAATGGACAAGAGGGGTCCATGGGGGGAATTACCCATGTTTATGGATTTAACCTATTTTCCTAAATCCACTATTGTATATGAACCTTACCATTTTGATTGAGTATTTCCAAAGCCAATAATTGAATACATGTAAGAGGGTGGATGTGAGTGGTCACATCCCGAAGTTATTGGGTACATGGGGGTTGAGTACAATTATATTGGGGAAGTGTGTGAGTCAAGAAAGGAAAGAAAAAGAGAAGAATTTTGTATGGTTTGAGAGAGAAGTAACATCAATTCAAGTAGTTTAGGAATGGAAAGAGATTTGGGAGCGGGTCCAGCCATAGGAGGGAAGAGTATGGAGTGTAATTCGAGTGAATTGGATCTACAGAACTGAATATCCCAGTTGTCAAGATGGAAGAGTGAAATCCTACGTGAGTTGCACTGAAACAATAAGTGTTGTTGTTGGTTTGTTTATAGTTTTCCTAGCAGCAATTTCCCTTGAGTTCCCAGTTGGGAGATTTCTAGCTACCTATGCAAGAGTGACCCTAATAAATGAATGACACATTCCTTGGGTTATGTCTCATAAACATATGCTACATCCCTTGGGTTAACCATGATAATAGGATGGTACATCCCTTGGGTTATCCTTGATAAACGAATGGTACATCCCTTGAGTTATCCCTGATAAATGTATGGTACATCCCTTGGGTTATCCCTGATAAATGAATGGTGCATTCCTTGGGTTGGTCAGGTCAAGAGGAAGAGAGCTGGTGGAAAAGTTGGGATAGTTATAGGAGAATATTATTTCGGTTAAAATATTTATGAGTTGTGAGTGGACTGCGAGAGACCACCCTTTTTTGTGGGTTTATATTAACATTATTACCAACTTAACGAGAACTTTGTTGAGTTCTCATTTTTTCAAGGGTCCCATTTTTTACCACATTTTGAAAAATGGTGCTACCGGTAGCACCCCTTTTTGTTTTGAGGTAGTTTT
>CBVK0102647468.1:0-19242 GCA_900067695.1 Picea abies
TGTATTTTCCATTGTATATTTTATGTTCTTTTACTGAAAATATGTTTGTAGTAAATATTATACAAGGTTAAAATCTACAAGTCTGTTAATCCTCAAATAAAAAGGTTTTGTCATCGAAAATATCTTGAATAAGTAAAGAACATTGGAGATACAAATGGAATAAAGTAAGATAAGTTAGATAAAATGAGAAAAAAAATTGGACACATCACCCCTTAGAACCTTTAATGGGTCAGGTATGTTACAAACCCATTTCATTTCCAACATCCTTGCTACTCCAAATACAATTACATAGACCAAGTACTTATATTACCATTGTATGCCTAAGAAAATGATGTAAGAAGAACCCTCTTCTTCTTTACCTGCATCCCACTTTTCTCCAAATACAATGAACCAAGTACCTTTTCATTTGCTTTCTTCCATGATCCCTCCACTATCTATCCCAACGAGATCACTTTCCACACTAGGATTTTTATTCTCAACATCTAGGCAAGAGCACATCACAACTCCATTATTTCTCGCCTATCTTAGTTCCTAGCTCTTACCACTATGCACCTGAGCCCTCATCATCCCACTGATGTTCTCCTCCAATGACAACACATGCTCCAACAAAACTACCCTTGTTAATTTATTTACATCATTTCTCATGTCATTGTTACAACATACATCATCAACAACAACAACATAACTAGGGATTTTACCCTTAGTTACAGATCCTTGTAGCAATGCCACACACATGAATTACACACCAAATAGTTCATATATGTGAGTACTCTCCACATTGAGGTCTTCAACATTGTTGCATAGTTTTTCTCTAGTGATTTTTCTTTCACCAACAAAACTTACAAAGTAGATATACACAAATCCATCCCAGCAGCCACACCACCATTGACAAACTAATAAAAAATATCATAAGTTTCCATAATCACATGGTTCAAATCCATAGAATTTTCTTCAACATGCCTTTATCTCATAGGCTCCCTCCAGTGAGACCTTCACGAAAGATACTCAATCCCCACATCCAAGAATCAACATTCATTGTCCTCATTGATTCGTTAAGGCATAACCAATGTTTCACCTGCCAAAAATACCTTTAAGAAACTAGGGTAGTGAGAACCTTAATAATCTTGGAAGGTCCTCATGGATTAGCAATTTTGGGTCTCTATAATGGTCGACTACAACCACTCTAATATGCACCCTTTACATTGTTTCCTATGCATGCACATGTGACCTCATTCATGATGGTTTCAAAGCATCCTTAATATGGTGTCCAAAGCACCTTCACCATGTACTTTACACTATCGGTGCATAGATTCAAGACTGTAGACACTCTTATTCCACTTCTTTGCAAGAGAGGAGTATTTCACTATGCTCCAAGGTGTTCCCAATTATGCCTCCTAGTTCAAAACCATGTGCATCCATCAAAAAATGAATATGGCACAGAAAGAAACCCAACTATGTAGTAGCAACCATTTTTAATAGATTTTGACAAATCCCCCAACATCTTGGTGCTAAATCACTTTAATAGGTCTGGTTCAAACCACTAGATCCACTTTGGAAACCCATTGATCCATTTCTTCATATCCATAGCCAAATAGTGAATCCATCATCATAGAAACACCCAAGCCACTCTTTGCTAGAGAGTTAGGCCTACTGGTATTTGAAAGTAGATGTAGAAAACAAAGAGAGAGAAACAACACAAAGAGATAAACAATACAAACACCAACAAGCACATAAAGCCAATATTTACCCTAGAAATTGTTAATTGGGAAAGCCAACACCCAAAAAGATATATATTTTATTAACCTTGGGCAATCCTACCAAGCCATCCCAACACCAAACTACTCAAGGAATATTAGAATGGAGTATTCCAATCCATTAAATAATATTCATCATATGTAATATCCTGGGTTCAAAAACCACCATCTATAAACTGATTAGTTACTGGCTCGAGGATATCCTAATTACTATATGACCGAGTCAATATTAACCCAACACAAATGGAAATAGTACACAAAAAAGACTCTTTGAGTAATAACCAATAATGAAAATGACTATCATAAGTGAGGCATTCCACCAATAAGGATAAAGGAATCCAAGGTATGACATGAATCCCCATATGTGAATAAATTTCTTATCATCAAACACAAATGGGTCCACTCAATCAATGACCAATGATGAAAATCATTTATGAGCATAAGGAAATGAACCAATAATGAAAGTAAGTGCTAGGATTCTACCAACTCTAAGTCTATCTCCCATAGAAATGTGTTGAAGTCTATAGGAGAAGACTCATTAGTGAGAAAACAATAATGAATGCTTCCATGCTAGCATGAGTAAAACATCAGTTATGCTAATGAACTGAGAACAATATTGAAAATAGGGGAGGTTGACATGGATAGCCAATAAATATAAATAATGGTCGATTTAGGATATAAATATCCCTTGAACATAAGCATGACACAATGCTGACTTGGGTAACAATTGGCACCAAAAGGACCAATGATATAAACTATCAATGCAGGAGGCATTGAGACATTCTCCATAATGATTGGAAGAGTAACCAACTAGAGGAGCACAAAAATTAGAATCATGGTACAACTCTCAAGAAAATACTAAGACCCAAATATGGAGAACTGACACAAAATATGTGCTTTATTTGAGAATGACATGACTTGATTGTTGCCACATATACAAAAATTATCAACATCTCAATTCTTTCCCCTCTCTCTTTTTTTATAAATACTAGTTTTTTTTTGTCTTGTCATATTATAAAAGCGTGACAAATAACAAAATAATGTCATAATATAGTGGAAGAGACAAGAATTGTATGACATGCAACTATGTTCCAAGCGCACGAAATAGACCTATGCAAAACAAAAGAAAACAAGGTGTTGTGCAAGAAATGGACACTCATAAGCATCTTTATTCCAAGGATAAAGGTTCAAAGTGCATGAGAAAGTGATGAAAATGGAAAGATGATCCGAAAAATCCTTAGATGTCGATTATTATAAAATAAATATAAACATCTACTTGATATTTGAAATAATAATGATTGCTTGATTGTTTACAATTTACATGCAAAAAAATTATCTAACCATACACACTTTAATGATAAATAACTTTCAAATAACTGAGCATGTAATGAACAACAATGATGAAATCACATACATAAGTTGGATAATGGATTTCGCCCAATTTGGGATACCTCTTTGGGTCTTCTTCCAATAGAGACCTTCTTTATTGATGCTCAAATGTTTGTGTTTTACAATGACCTTTTTACATGTTGTTCAAATGCAAAAATAGAGTGCATCGTTGTATTCCTTATGAAAAATCGTGCAAAATGAGTATAAAGTTCTTGAAATTCTATCGAGGGACCTCTTGACATGATTTACGGTGTAACTCAAAGCATATGTACCCTCGAGCATGCACTTTGAGACAAAACTCTGCATTAAAAATTAATTAAATGTACCTTGGTTTGCACACCATTAAATAGGGTGTGAACCCTTAAATTACCTCCGGAATAATAGTCAAACAATAATTAATTTTTTTTGGCATTTCTTGTAATGTGGGGCACCGATGGTCTAACGGTTAATACATTGGTTTGTTACACAGTAGGTCGAGGGATCAAATCCCAACGACCTCCATTTAATCTACAACTTGGTTATATTTGTTGGTCGCATATACCATATAGTTAAAACCATATACGAAGAGGCATATAATTTTAGCACCCGCGAATATTGGCACCTGGCTATGTGATATACCATGTGATCCAAAATTATCTCGACCCTATTTTCTGGCCATTCAAACCTTACCTAACTTTAAATATTTATGAAACTATATACATGTTAGGTTATATTGTGCAGTCCATTGGTAAGGTGATTGGGTAAGGTTATGGAGGTCATGGGTTTGATCCTCGTCTACTCCATAATTTTAATATACATAAACCATTAATGGTCAATGGGAGGCTACCACGTGAAAACCTCTCATTGGATTATCTCTTCCACATGTCTCCCTATGAACTTGGATTGTATGGATCTTCCACTTGTCAACCTGTGACTTGTCCACGTAACTTTCCTAGTCAACATATGAACAATCCACATGGCACCTTGGGGGTGTGGCCACATCATCACCATATGATTGTGTGTTTGTTCCATGTGTCACCCTTCCAACGGTGACATGTGTCACATTCCCCCCCTTTGACTTTGACTTTTGACCAAACTTTGATTGGTCATAACTTTTGAATATGAGCTCTGTTCAAGGTGAGTTTTTCATTGTTGGAAATTTATCGTTGAGATATACACATTGATGGTGATTTCAAGATAATTTGGGATGATTTAATTTTGAGAATTTATGAACCATTTTAGACCTCTTTGAACATTTTGGATCCTCTTGGACGTCTGTGAGCATTCCTAGATCCTCCTAGACCTCTGTGATCATTCTGAGATCCTCCTGGATCATTACTCCCCATTGGAAAACTTTTGGACCACCAAAATATTTGATTACTTAAAAAATAGGCGAGAGTATACCACCGAAAGATTTGATTACTCAACAACTTGGTTTTACTCCTTTAATACCAACTCGAATATATTCCACATCACCTCATTGTGAAGTCTTGATTCTTTTGTCAAGAATAACATCTTCTTGTAGCTCATCCAAATATTCTAGAGAAAGATCATCAAATGTTGGAACCTAAATACTTTCATCTTCATCTATAATCATTAGAGGCTCATAAGGCTTCAAATTGTCAACATTAACCACTTAATACATTTTCATGTAGGATTGTAGATCTAAGTACCAATATTTTCCAAGATCTTGAATGGACCATAACGGATCGGCCTTAACATTTTACCTTAACCTTTCATTCTATCCTTGCTAATATGTAAGCATACTTGATCAACGAATTCTAACCAATGATCAACCTGATGTTTGTCATGCCTTTCCTTGTACTTGGCTTGGATTTTCTCCAATTATTCTTGTACTTCTTGATTTACTCATTGAATCTTTTGAACGAACATTTTAGATTTATCTATATCATCATGTCCATCTTCATTTCATTCTTATCCAAAATCAAATTCCATAAGTGATTTAGGAAATTTCCCAAAACATACTTTGAAAGGCCTTTTCTGAGTAGACAAATGCGTGTTGTGATTATAGGCATTTTGTACATAAGGCAACTTTTCATCCCATAACATAGGATGCTTTCTGCAATATCCTCTAAGTAGATGTACCATTCTTCTGTTTACCACCTTTGTCTTTACATATGTTTATGGATGAAAATTCATTCTCTTCTTCTACTTAATGTCCATTAGCTCCCATAAATGAGACAAAATATTTCCAAAAGAACGAGAGTCTCGATATGATATAATAAATGTAGGAAGTCCAAAATGAACCCATAAATTAGCAAAGAACATCTATGTCATCTGTTTAGCAATGACCCATTTCTTGCAGGGAATCAAAATACACATCTTCTTGAATCTATCCACAACAACATATAGATAATCATGACCTATCCTAGACATCAACAAACCCCCTACAAAATCCATGGAGATACCTTCCCATGGCTGAGAAGGTACTTGAAGTGGTGTATATAACCCCAACTTTCTATTGCTAGGATTACTTGTGCCACACATAACACACCCTTTGATATACATGAAAACTTTTTGATTCATTCAAGGCCAATAAAAATATCTCTACAACTATTATATTGTCTTACCAAACCCAAAATGACCAGAAATGAGATATGTGTGAGCTTCTCTTATTACATTTACTCTTTCAACTTTGGGTATACAAAGCTTTCAAAGATGATATAACAAATTGTCATGCATGTAATGATATGTCTGTTGATTTCCATGACTTAATGCATTGTATACATATTTAAAATCGTCATCCTTAGCATATTGTTCTACATAACTTCCATGCACTAAAGGATTATACCTTAGTATAATAGATGAATTGATTACTGGCCTTTACAACATATCTACAACCTTGTTATGAATACCCTTCTTATACTTGATTACCAAATGAAATTGTTGTAGAAAATCCATCCACCTGAAGTGTCGTGACTATTGTAGCTTGGTCTATGACTGCAAATACTGTAATGATTGATGATATGTATGAATTATGGTTTACATTCCCATTAAGTAGTGCTTCCATTTCTTTACACTTTGTACCAACACATACCATTTCTTATCATATGTTGGATAGTTAATCACAACTTGAGTAAACATTTCATAATGATAACATATAGGTCTTCCTCGTTGCATCAAGACTATGCCCATGAAATATCTTCTTGAATTGATGTGAATCTCAAATGGTTGTTGTAGATCTAGAAGAGCCAAACTAGCGTGGTGCTTATCTTTTCCTTCAATGTCTCGAAGTATTTTTGTTTATTTCCTCCCCATTGAAGGACATTTTTAAAACTTGTTAATGCATGTAGGCAAGTTGGTATGTATGAGAAATTAGAAATGAATTTTATCTAGTATTGTACTACTCCTAAGAAGTTCCCGACTTCTATGGAAGTAGTTGGCTTGGGCCATTTCACAATGAGTTATACCTTTTTGGGGTCTATCTTTATTTTCCCATTCCCTACAATGTATTCCAAATATACCAGAGAATGTTTTCCAAATTCACATTTAGATAAATTTACATATAGTTTCTCCTTCTTCAAGAATTCTAAGACTGTCTTGACATGATTTATATGATATTCCCATCTTTTACTAAATATGAATATATCATCTAATAGAAAATACAAAAATTATCTATGTATGGAATGAAAACATCATTCATTACCCTCATAAATGTCTTTGGTGCATTGCATAACCTAAATGAGATAACCAACCATTCGAGCAAGCCTTCCTTGGTATTGAAATATTTTTTTCCATATTTCACCTTCAGCTATTCTAATATGATGGTAAACACTTCTCAAATCCAACTTAGTGAAATATACACCATTATTTAATTGAGATAATAATTCATCAATTATGGGAAGAGAATAATGGTTATTTACCATAATCTTAATCAAGGCTTGAAAATCAATACACATCCTCCATGCGCCATATTTATTTGGAACTAATACAATAGAAGAACCAAACAGAGAAGAGATTGGTCTGATGATTCCTTTATCAAGAAACTCCTGAAATTGCTTCTTTATTTATGCATTCTTGATCACTAATGACTTGTACATTCCAATGTTCAGAAGAGGAGCATACTGGTGCAAATATATTTCATGCTCAACCTCCCTTTTAAGAGGCAACCCTGTAGATTCCTGAAATAACCAATCATAGTTAGATATGGTGTTGACCATCTCCTGTTTATGATCTAGATCACAGCTTGATAAAGTATTGGTTATGTCTTGTTCTTCTTTTTTCATTGTCATGAGGAAAAAATATTTACTTGTGCTCACGAATCTCTTAATTTTCCTTGTGCTCACTAAAGAAACATTAGTCTTGATATGATGAGATTTGACAATATATTCAACCCCATCTTTGAAAATATGATATTTATTCTCTTTACGGTAGAATATAGCCTTCCTGTCAAATAAATATGGATTATCCAAGACAATGCCACAAATCTCAAGAGGCACAACATCTAACTCAATCTCTTCAAAGAAATTAGCTATATTTGCAAACTCGATCTTACATTGTTTTGTCACTTGCAACTTAGCATCTTCACATACTCATCCTAATGGAGAAGGATTTTTGTGAGGTGTCATATTTAAACCCAACTTATTAACAATTTCTTCAGATATTAGGTTAAATCGAGATCGACTTTCAAATAAAGTATCCACCTTGGTATGTTTGACTATAACTTTGACATGAGAAATATCACTTCTCTTCTTTTGATCAATATCATTTTCCAATTTGGCAGATTGAACTAAAGAGTTTGAATTGATAGTTGATATACCTTTTCTTCCTATGGCCTTGATATCAGATTCATCTCCTGAAGCGTACCCTATATCTTGGTGAGCTGATGCAATACTCTTCCTCTTCCCTTTATCCTTGAATTTTTTCAGTCATAATTTTGGATGCAGTTTCCAAGACTGTGACTTCTCATGTCCCTTTTTCTTATAGTGGGAACATGTAGGTCTTCCCTTAGCTTCATGTAGGTCTTCCCTTAGCTTGCTTTATTGTATTTGACTTCTTATGCTTCCATGTACCTTTCAATTTCTTTTCAAACTTGTATGGATTCTTATCTTCGCTCGCATTCTTACCCTTACTAGCCTCTAGATGTGTAGCTTGTACTGACACCTTATCAATATTAGTAGGTTTAAACATTAGAATAGTTTGACGATCATATGAGTGCATGTCACCAATATACTTCATAAGAGTTTCATGAGTATACAAGAGAATTCCTAATGATAAATCATTTTTTTTAATTCATGTGTATATGCATGAATATTCTGGTCTTTACCCTATCTTAGATGCTTCCATTCGATCATTGTCATTCGCATATGTGCCAATGGATATAATGATTTTCTTATATCCTTAGTAAACTTATCCCAAAAATATATTACTTTACCCTTTGAACAATATAAACTTGCATCTTACTCTCCCACCATATTAAGGTTGTGCCACTTAGTCACAGAGGAGTAGCTGTATCCTTGCAAATTCGTCTATAATCTTTTGAACCCTACAATATAACTCTATTTGTTTGATCAACTTGTCCAATTTCTCGACATTCAATTCTCCATCATAGGCTGGAAATTCGAAGTTGACATCCAATTTTAATAATGTAAAATTATGATCATACTTCTTAGAGGACTTCTTTCAATGAGAAGAATATTCACTTACCTCTGAATAAGATGATGATGATGAGGATGGTGACGGGGGATTTGAAGGTCCACCACCTTCACCTTCAACTCCTCCTCCTTTTATTGAATATTCTTTGCTTATAGGATTTTGAATTCTTTGTTGAAAATCCTCTACTATATCCCTCAATGATTGAAGCCTAGACCTGATATCTTCATGTCTCATCGACTGATCTACTTATTCTTCTTTTTCAAAATACATATTAAGTCTTCAAAATATTTTTCCAATCTCATACTTATAACTTGAAAGCTCTCCTTTACCAAGTTTGAGTTTTTCTCTTGTAAGTACTCACTTGTAAACACTTGTTAAACTAGCTCTAATACCAGCTTGATCTAAAAGGTACTTAGATGATGATTAATTCAAAATACATATAAACATCTACGTGATCTTCGAAATAATAATGATCGCTTGACTATTTATAATTTGCATGTGAAAAAGTTATATAACCATACACACTTTAATGATAAATAGCTTGCAAATAACTAAGCATGTAATGAACAACAATTACGAAATCACATACACAAGTTGGACAACAGAGTCCACCCAATTTGGGCTACCTTTCCGGGTTCACTTCTATTAAAAACCTTCTTTATTAATGCTTAAATGCTTGTGTTTTATAATGACTTTTTTACATTTTTCTCAAATGTATAAACATAATGCACCATTGAATTCCTTGCGAAAAATCATGAAAAATGAGTATAAAGTTCTTGAAATTATGTCAAGGGACATATCAACATGATTTACGGTGTAACTCAAAGCCTATGTACCCTCGGGGATGCACTTCAAGAAAAAAATATGCATTAAAATTTAATTAAATGTTCCTTGGTCCATGTGGCATTAAATAGGGCATGGGCCCTTAACTTACCTCCAAAACAATAGGCAAACAATAATTAATTTGTTTTGGAAGTTCCCATAATGTGGGGAGTCGATGGTCTAACATTTAATATGTTGGTTTGTTACATGGTAGGTTGAAGGATGAAACCACTTCAACCTTCGTTTAATCTGCGGCTTGGTTATATTTGTTGGTTGTATATACCATATAGTTACAACCATATATGCAGAGGCATATAATTTTAGCGCCCACGAATCTCAACACCTAGCTATGTGATATACTGTGCGACTAAAAATTATGGGTCTAGGGATTAGCCATCAACCCTATTTTCTAGTCATTCAAACCTTACTAACTTTAAATATTTATGAAACCATATACATGTTAATTTCTACTGTGTGGTTTATTGGTAAGGCGCATGGGTAAGGTTATGGAGGTCGTAGGTTCAACCCTTGTCAACTCCATAATTTTAATATACATAAACCATTGATGGCCAATGGGAGGTTTACACATGGAAACCTCTCATTGGCTTATCTCTGCCACATGTCCCCCTGTGATTAGTCCACCTCAATTGTATGAATCTGTTACTTGTCAACCCGTGACTTGTCCATGTAACTTTCCTAGTCAACATACGATTAGTCCACATTCCACCTTGGGGGTGTGTCCATATCATCACCATAGGATTGTATGATTGTGCCATGTGTCACCCTTCTAGTGGTGACATGTGTCACCTTTCCCCCCTTTCTCTTTATCTTTTGACCAAACTTTGACCACTCATAAATTTTGCATACGAGATCTGTTTGAGCTGATTTTTGTGTCATTGGAAATATATAATCAAGATCTATGCATTGATGGAAGTTTTGAGAGTATTTGGGATGATTCAATTTTGAGCATTTCTAACCCATTCTAGACCTCCATCAACTTTTCATATCCTCCTAGACCTTTGTGAGCATTCTAGGATCCTCATGGATGGCAAGTGATGAAAGGGAATGTGATGGCAATAAGTGGGGTTACAATGGAGAATTATGGATGAGCGCAAAGTAAGTTATAAGTAATGCAAATTCACATCAAACAAAATATGGAAGTCCACTAGAAAATGGTTGGAAATGAAATAGAGAGAATCATGTGGGTCCAAACATAATGTCACGATGGGATTAAAATGACTCTCAAGACTATGAGAAAAATTAGGATGGGAAACAAAAGGAAAGCAAGGTGCTAACTAGGACGACCTGTTGGGCCCTTCTTTTTTGGATAAGGAGTTGCGCAAGAAGGACTACAGTCCTAGTTTTGGCCTAGTACAAGTTGTGTAAGCTACAAAAGAAGATGGACAACAGAGTAAGGAGAAGTAACAAAAATCAGTTGCAAAAAGGACATCGCAACACCATCAAATCAAAAGCAGTTTCAATAGAACAAGAAAGCGTGCAAGCCAAAGACATAAGACATGAATTAGCTTATATATAGGGATGAGTATGATTGTAAAAGGGTTTGTCTTAACCCTTGTTTTTGGGTTCGGTCATAAGTTGTTGTTTATTGTTGAGAAGTTGGGTTTTGAGTTCAATTTAATCTATACACCATTTTGAGAATTAGATCTTTGCGACATGGGTCCAGAGCCAAGAGTCTATAACAAAGAAATACCTTGTATCTTTGAGGTTGTAACTGAGAAATATCTGAAGATAATATATGAATAAGGATCCAAAATTTCAAAATATGTTGCGTCATTCCGTGTTTATACTACTGCATTGTATACTTATAAGATAATATATGAATAAGGATCCAAAATTTCAAAATATGTTGCGTCATTCCGTGTTTATACTACTGCATTGTATACTTATAGTACTTCTTTATGATTTACAAGTTTCACATTATGTTTCTTTGTCTTAATTCTTTCCACAACCTAAGTAACTTTAGTTTTTTCGTAGATGAGTTCATATATATTCAGTAGTTATTTTGTCTTGCACAAGATCAGGATGAATCATGAAGGTTCTATGAAATCTCCTTAGTATTCTCCTTGCCTTTCCCTATCCTTTTGTCTCAACAGTGCCTCGGGTGACTTCTTCTCTTCGGAGGAGATGAAAATGCCAGCACTCTAGACTATATGCCATCCCGATATTTTTTTTTTCTTAAAGTGATCTAAGCAAAGGTTAGGCCAATACACCTTTCACCAGTTCTAAAGGAAATTCTAAAATCATATAGGTGCCAATCAAAAGATAAAATTTCCAAATGTGCATTAACATGACCAAAGATAACTATAGATTATGGTAAAATTACAACCAAACGAAAATAACCATTTAGTTATTTTAAATCAAAAGTATGCATATACCACCCAAACATACCATGATTTTACTGTCTAGCTCCAAACATAGCAGAGAAGCTAGTTGCTCCCCAATGGAAGGATCTAGTTCTTAACAATCTTGGTTGATCTGCATCATAATAAATGCAACCCTCAAATAAGATAGTTCATAAGGGAAATGATTTTAGGTATAAAATAATGATAAATCCTCTCAAAGTCTTAGTTCTTAAAATTTAATGGTTCATGAAGCAGACACACAATGGAGCATCGAATATTTCATTTAGTGTCTAACTTACAATTCAAAAAAAAAGAAAAATGGTAAACCACAAGAGCTACTGGGAGAGATAACTTAGCCAAGCACATTTATATTGGTACTCATACATTAGTTTCTCATTTTACATAGATTCTAGACAACATGTTTTTTTGTCACAACAAATTTTTTACAGGGAAAGAAGTTGAAACTAATTATTACCAATATCGTCTTGAAATGTCAAATGCAAGATTGATTTTTCAAAGTTTTCAATTCCAAACCAATAAGTGATTCTTCCTTAACTTTTAGATAGAGGCTATCTCTATAACACCAAATGATTGTTTAGTTATGTTTCACTAAAATGCCACTATCATAGGCATGAAAGTATTTTATTTGTCATGTTATTTTTGGGTTTATGGTTTAAAGTTTAGGAGAGTCAAGGGTCTACTTGAGTTCATATCTTAGTTTATAACTTAGATGGAAAAATCAATTTCATGCTTACTTCTAAGGGCTCTAACCAAAGTATATCATACATATTTCAATTTACTTATACAATCAATCTTATTTCCATGAAAATTCCTTTTATTTGTCTTCTCACTGCTCGGTTTCAGCTCAAGGATTTAGGGACTTTTTCAGTCTTAGGCTATAGAATACTAAATAGATAATACACTACATCTACAAACTAAATCTATATATCCTAAAAAATCTTACACAATACACTGCAAATATCCTAAAAAATCTAGGCTATATACTACTAGACAAACAATTACACAACATCTACAATAGGATTTTCTACCAAGAAATGAGAGATCTTGGAGAAAAAAATAATACTAAAGGATGAATGGATAACATGTCAAAAAGCATAACTAAAAGAGTAATGAATAGGGAAAAAATTATATGAGTTTCAAATTGTAGATAGACAGCTGATATGTGTCACTAATGTCCAAAGAACACAATTTTTTGAAGAAATATACTCAAGTGAAAGGAATTGAATGTTGACCAAAACATATAGAAACAAAAAATGAAATTTTCAATTCTAAGAAAGAAATGTCCAATTATAAGCAAGAACAACACATTCAAATTCTAAGCACTGTGAATATTAGAAGACAACGCTCCACACAATCAACATTTTGTAGTAAATCGTGCATTTTGAAAGCCAATTGCACAAAAAACATTAGGAAATAAACCCCATATCAAACTCTGGGTGCCAGCTAATATGTCAATCAATTTCAAAAAATTTACCTAGAAGAGGGGTTGCATGGGGGTTGCCAAAAATCCATTGAAGAGTGAAGAGGGGATGCGTTCTACCAAAATCCATTGAAGAGTGAAGAGGGGTTGTGTAGAAGCTACCAAAATCGATCAAAGAGAGTAAACATGCTGAAAATTGATGAAATCGAACCAAAATGGGGTTCTGGGTATGGTTTCGAGTGTATTTCGAACAATATGGGGTTCAGGAAATAGTCATGGGGCTCGACGGGCTTGGGAATTATTTTTATCTCTATTTTTATATTTTTTTATCTTTTTTTGACCTCCTCACACCCTGCCCAAATACCTAACCTGCCTCCCTCTAACACCATATTGAAGTATATTATTAAAAAAAACCCTCCACCCCTTCATACTCTCCAATATATTAACTTGGGTTTTTATTGATTTTTTGACCCCCAATATGAATGGACGTGATATGATATTGTTTTCCCAGTGAGGCCCTCATCAGCCAGGGACATGCTTGATGAATCAGAAGTACCCTAAATCTTTTGGGGAGAAGTTGTTCAAACTGTTGTTAAAATTCTCCATAAATATTACATAAGAGTAAGCAACAATAACACCCCTTATGAGCTATGGCATGGAAGACCAACATCAATAAATAAATTCAAATGTTTTGGAAGCCAATGCTACATTAAAATAAATCAAGACAACTTAGGTAAGTTTTATTCTAGAGATGATGAAGGTATCTTGTTATGATACTCCTCCAAAAGTAAATGATACAAGTGCTACAACAAAAGGCTCCATAAAATAATTGAGAGCATATATGTAAAAGTATATGAGGGACCACATCATCTAGTGATACATCAACACCATAATGATGAATATGATGAATCAATCAGCAATACATTACAAGACAATGGAATGGATGAGCAACAAGAACAAGAGGTTCAAAAGAAGAGGAGAGAATGGAAATATCACATCCAAAGACCCCATCAAGGTATGTTCAAAAAAATCATCCAGGGAATCAAATTCTTGGAAACAAGGAAGTAGGCGTACAAACTAGAAGAAAACTAATAGATACAACTAGGTATGCAAATTTTTCACTAGTATCGATGAGTGCACCACAAAATTTTGTGCAAGAAAGTTAGGATGATCATTGGGTCAAATACATGAATGAATAACTAGAACAAATAGAGAAAAAAAAGACTTGGGATCTAGTCCCAAGACCTAATGACAAGAATGTAATTGGAACTAAATGGGTATACAGAAACAAGTTGAATGAAGATGGACATATAGTCAAGAACAAGGCCAGAGTGGTATGAAAAGGGTATGCTCAAGTATAAGGAATAGAATTTGAAGAAGCCTTTGCCCATGTTGCAAGAATTGAAGTAATCAGAATGCTTTTGGCATTTGCATGTTACAAAAATTTCAAAGTTTATCAGCTGGACGTTAGTTCAAAATAGTGACCTAGAGGAAGAAGTTTATGTGGAGCAACTTGAGGGTTTATAGCTAACTAACAAAAAGGATTAAGTTTGTAGATTAAATAAATCCTCGTATGGGATAAACAAGCCCCAAGAGCTTGGTATTATGGATTGGATAAATATTTGCACCAGAAAGGATTAAAAATGGGAACTACTGATAGAAACCTCTACATCAAGGATGAAGGTAATGGTTTGTTAATTATTGTAGTGTATGTTGATGAAATTTTGTTTGGTAGTAACAATGAATTACTGAGTAAGAAGTTTCCAACTACAAAGAAACAAGAGTTTGAGATTTCTATGATAGGATAACTCTCCTTCTTTCTTAGTGTACATATTCATCAATCCGAAAGATAAATTTTCATTTCTCAAAGTAAATATATCAAGGAGATCTTGAAGAAGTTTGGCATGGAAAACTGCGCACCAATGAGCACTCCTATGACTACTAGTTGTAAACTCAACAAAGATGATGATGCTCTAGAAATAGATCAAACCATGTACATGTACTCAACAAAGATGATGATGCTCTAGAAATAGATCAAACCATGTACATGTCTATGATAGGAAACTTGCTTTATCTCACAACTTCAAGGCCTAACATCATCCAAGAATTGGGTTTGTTAGGAATATTTCAAGCAAATCCTATGGAAACTAATGTTCTTACAGTTAAAATAATATTTATATACTTGCAAGTCATTGTTGATTATGTCTTGTGGTATCGAAAAGAGATAAATCTCATTCTTATAGATTTTACAGATGTGGACTGGGAAATAAGTATTGATGATAGAAAAAGCACCAGTGGAAGTGCATTATTCCTTGGAAGTTGTTTAGTGTCCTGGATCATCAAGAAACAAAATTCCATTTATCTCTCTATAGTTGAACACAAATATATAATTAAAACATCATGTTATACTCAAATGTTGTGGATTAAAACCAATCTCCAAGATATTCAAGTTCATTGTGATCAACATGTCTCCATTAGGTGTGACAATAATAGTGTTATTAACCACTCTAAAAACCCTATTCAACACTCTATGACTAAGCATATACCAATAAAATATCATTTTCTCAGAGAACAAGTCATGTTGGGCCCTTCATTTTTGGATAAGGAGTCGCACAAGAAGGACTAAAATCCCAGTTTTGGCCTAGTACAAGTTGTGAAAGATCAGAAGAAGTTGGACAACAGATCAAGGAAAAGAAAAAGAAATCAAGTGCAAAAAAGACAACACAATGCCAACAAAGAAAAAGTGGTTGCAAGAGAACAATAAAGCGTGCAAGCCAAATCTAGAAGACACGGCCTAGCTTATATATAGGGATGAATATGATTGTAAAAGGTTGTTGTCAGTTGGGTTAGGTTGGCTAGGTTGTTGTTGATTTTGGTTAGTTGGTATCACAAGAGTAAGGTTTTGATCATAGTTATCGTATACTGTTGAGAAGCCAGAGTTCTAAGTCTATAATGTAATCAATACACAAGATCAGGATGAATCATGAAGGTTCTATGAAATCTCCTTAGTATTCTCCTTGCCTTTCCCTATCCTTTTGTCTCAACAGTGCCTCGGGTGACTTCTTCTCTTCGGAGGAGATGAAAATGCCAGCACTCTAGACTATATGGTACCTTTTGTTGGTAACCTAAGAAGGACCCTAGTCTGATCACTCTTGCACCAACAAAATGGTTTCATTTTTGGGACCTGTGTTAAAAGGGAACCTGTGTGGAGGATTATTTCACATATTCATAGATCTAATATTGACCAATGGTGGGAGAGAAACTTTGACGCCTTCATATGGAAAGAAGCAGAGCTGAGAAGAAAATCTATGAAATATACTCGGGAGATAGTCTTTTACTCAGAAAGATTGAGCGACCAAAATGAGATAGGCTCCAAGAATCTCAAGTGTTCCAAGAATGAGTCAAGAGGACCTGTACTTGGGATATAGAAAATATTGCNTTCCAAGAATGAGTCAAGAGGACCTGTACTTGGGATATAGAAAATATTGCATCACTTCATCAGTTGTATTCTCCAATCACATGAGTGATTGATTTCTGGGTCAATTCCACATTAGAAGGATAAATTATTGAGTTTGCAACCGAGAATCACCAATATTTTTCACGAGCCGAGGAAGATTTCAATAAAGACACAAGGGGAATACCATTGAGAGAAATCCCCCTATGGATTAAAGTTTTCTTGATGGAATATGGGATGTTGACTATGTCCCAAATGAGATGGCAGAGTAAACACCCTCACTTGGGGTGGGGTGAGTTTGGGGTGGAATCATGGCCTGAGAGAGGGGAAGGGTTCTTTGATAAGTGGGGGAAACAACAAGAAATGGACTCAAGAGATGAGTGAGCCTTGAAAAGAGTCACCATAGTTGAGAAGTGGTGGCACAAAAATATCAAGAAAGAAACAATATAGTCTGATAAGTTATAGAAATAAGTTGGACCAAGAGAAGTTGAGGAAAGACAGATGGACGAGTTGCAGAAGATGAGAAGATAAGAAATACTTGCCAGTAAAAGATTAAGTGAGAGAGAAGTGCAGAGAGAAAGAAGTCCCAAAGAGGATGGACAAGAAGGAGAAGGTGTAGATGAAAGAGAGGAGAAATCCAACATGAATCTTGAATAAGAAAGAGAAGATTCAACCTTGATGATAGTAAAGATCAGGAATCTAGCTGAAGAGACCACTCCGGAAGAACAAAACAAGACCCCCCAGGTCAAATAAAACCTCCCCGAAGCCATTGGCACCAGCCCTGAATTGCCCATACCCCAAGTGTCTTCTATACATGTAGTAATTTAGATACTACCTTCTCATCCTAGTTCTATTCTAGTACAATTAGTTAGTCAGTCACAACCAGGAAGTGCGAGTACAGGGAGGATATTGGGATCCCCTGGTAGATCGCAAGTAGGACCGTTAGGTTTCATTTTGATAAGAGCACCAATATCAACAATGGCTATTCATGTAGGAGGTTCGATTGCCCGATACCCATAATTCTAGGGTAAGGGAGACGAAGATGTGGAGCAACACTGGTTCTTGTGTGAAGAAATATGGAGATCCAGAGGGACTCTGGATGCAAATAATTTGGTTGATTTCCAGACTACCTTGAGAGGTCACACTCAAGTAGTACATGAATATTATTGAGCCAGGAGCGCCAAGAATGCAAGGTCAAGTGTTCACATTTGTCCAGGTATGGACAAGGTTCATAGCGGAATTTAAGCTACCTCAATCAGAACAACAAGCTCTATCCGAGTTGTATGAGATCCAACAAAGGGAAGGTGAATCATCCTGGGAATACAACTAGAAGTTTAAATATTCTATAGGGAGTTTAACACATCCAACCCATGAGGAACATCAAAGGGAATGGTATATTTAGGGATTTCTACCCTTGACACAGATTTCGCTAATGCAACAATGGATAGCCACTCTCACAGATGCCTTGGAACAATCGATGAATATTGAAGCCATGGAAAGATATCCTAGGATCTTGAGAGTGACCAGACCTCTAGAAAAAGAGAATTTGGCGCAACTACAAGGGAAAATATCAATGTTGAATGAAAAGATTCAAGAACTGACAATACCTAGACTAGGACAACCATAGGTTTGGTGCACCCGATGCTATACAGAAGGACATATTGTGAACGAATGTCCATGAATGAGGGGAATGGAACCTCCTCATAATCTGATGGGACCCTCACTAGGACCCATGGGAGGAGTTTCACAGGTATCTTCGAAATTACCATTCCATAACCCTATTCCATATCATGCTTTTCTAGGGAGCCAAGTAGCACCAATAGTTTAGTATTGTGAGATTTGTCGAATCCATGGGCATGCACTGAGACAATGCTCTATTATGCACAAATATTCAACAGTACCAAATACAGTACACTGTGATTTTTGCACATCTACCACACATACTACCAATCAATGTAGAGCGTTGGATGCACTCGCAGATAGGTTGGACTGAACAACATTCGAGGTGAATGAAAACCTCAAGGACCAGGAAGAGGTCGAGGAGGTGGAGACAGGGGAGACTTCATAGGCAGAAGAACTAGGGGAAGAGGGCCAAGAAAATGTTATAACTGTGATGATAAGGCCATATGGCGAGAGACTTTCCTCATCTAAGGTGACCATGGTGCTCCCACTATAGAACCAGTGGGAACACCACTGAAGACTACCTAGAACTAATTGAAAAATTGGAAGATCAAGTATGTCAAAAAGGAACTAACCTCATCAGTTCAAAAATCAAGAGATTTAGTAAAGGAAAATTACCCAAACTCAATATCGTTAATCGAGGAGGAACAAACATAGGAGTTGATGTTGATACTCTACCTTAGATATAGAAAGAAGCACCTAAAGAAGACAGGTATGACCCTCTAAAACATAAGTTGTTCTTTA
>CBVK0102647492.1:0-13881 GCA_900067695.1 Picea abies
AAAGGTACATTGTGTGGTCCTAACACCCCCCACCATGTCAGGACCTAATGTTTTTTCTATTGTATATTAGTCTATGATCCCATCATCAAGTGGGACCGGAGTAAACCCCCTAGGGGGAATCTTGGTGATGTCCATGTTACAACCCCTTAGCTCCATTGGACCTACACCATCCATACCATTTTCTACAGGAAAATCTATCCGGGGGACATTGATTATGTCATCCTTTCCATATGTTAGTATACCTAGATTCCTTATGCCTATCCCATACACTTCAATGCCCACTTTTGGATCCTTTTATGGTGGGCATCTGAGCTTTGGTTTTAGCATGGGAGGTGGAAGTCCTTCTACCTCTGTCAATCCTATGAGCAACCTGATATCATCAGGTATGGGTGTACCCTCTGTCAATCCTATGAGCAACCTGATATCATCAGGTATGGGTGTACCTTTTGGGTGTAATTTTTCTAGTGGTTTTGTGGCTTTCCCTAGTCAAGCTAGGGGAAACATTACCTCTGGAGGTTTTAAATTGCCATGGGTTAGAACACCCTTCCCTGGGGGCACATCCATTGGTGGAATTTTTTTACCATGGGGAAGTTTTCCTTTATTTAACACATCCTATCCTAGGGGTTTCTTCCTTGGCACTAAATTTGGGAATATTTTTCTTGGAGGGTACGCATTCCCCCTTAGGGGAATGTTTGGTCCTAGAAGAATTCATGCTCGTGGAAGTGCCACCATACTTGGGGGAACTCACTCTTTCAGAGCTCCCCAACCCTCTAGTAGTATAAATATAGGGGGACCACAAGGTCCATCTGGGACATCTGAAACTTCACCTCCCTCCCGATATTCATTTATGTTATTTCCTTTTTCTTGTAACATTAGACTTACCTGATTTTTCTTGTTTGATGAATGACCCTATTTCCCACGACCCATCATGGTTGGAAATTCCTTCCAAGTTTCCATCATATATTCCAAAGTTTGATGGAAATCTGGAAGAGGACCCCTCCAAAAACATCATGACATACCACTTATGGTGTTCATCCTATTGATTTCTCCTATAACCAAAGACTGAAATTATTGACAATAATTTATCTTAACTAGGAACTATAATTGTTGATATAAATATGAAATTATGCAGCTAACCTACAACTGAGTTATAATTCAGAAAATTAACAATAGAAGCATACAACAAACCAAGCACATAAATGGACTAGCATAGAAGTTACCCTGGAAACCCCAATATAGAGAAAACCAGCGAAGAGTGGATTTTATTGGACATTCAGGAGAAAAATTACAAAAACAAAATTGATCAAAAATATCTGGCAAAGTTTGCTAGAAAATTTCCCTCATTCCTTGGAAAAAATTATCCCAATTGTTAGTTGTACAACCCAACCTTTTCTATCCTTGTACGACCGTGTCTATATGGACTAGGTACAACCCATGTATACCTGTATGGAATTGGACCAGGTATGGCCTGCTTGCTACTAGATGGTATGGCCTATGTACGACCCTAACAAGATGAGAAAATGTGGCCTAAGATTGACCTCTTCCTCACTATTTTTTGTTTCCTAGAATCAACCCCTCTTTGCTAACCAGTATAGCCCTAGAATGGCCTCTTCTGGTTGCTCAAAAATGGCCCTGTGGAGAAAACCAGCTAAGAGTGGATTTTATTGGACATTTAGGAGAAAAATTACAAAAACAAAATTGATCAAAAATATCTGGCAAAGTTTCCTAGAAAATTGCCCTCATTCCTTGGAAAAAATTCTCCCAATTGTTAGTTGTACAACCCAACCTTTTCTATCCTTGTACGGTCGTGTCTATATGGACTAGGTACAACCTAGGTATACCTGTATGGAATTGGACCAGGTATGTCTTGCTTGCTACTAGATGGTATGGCCTATGTACGACCCTAACAAGCTGAGAAAATGTGGCCTAAGATTGACCTCTTCCTCACTATTTTTTGTTTCCTAGAATCAACCCCTCTTTGCTAACCAGTATAGCCCAAGAATGGCCTCTTCTGGTTGCTCAAAAATGGCCCTGAACTTTCCCTCTTTTCCTCAGATACTCGCTATTCTTCTCCTCCCAAATTTCCCTCTTATTCTCACCTACTAAACCTCACAAATGATAATGAATGACCTCTTTCCCTTAGCCCCATCCTTTATCCTCCTAGTAGCTAACTTTTCTTCCTTGAGATGTGTACCAGATTAGCATCCAAGGCTCCAAGGAGGTGTAGCCCCTTTGGTTGGGCCACATAATCCACTCAAGAGTCCATGAGATGCATCCCACTACAAAAGGGACCCACAAGCCAGTCAAAAGACAAAAAATTGTTGCATGTGTAGCCCCTTTGGTTGGGCCACATAATCCACTCAAGAGTCCATGAGATGCATCCCACTACAAAAGGGACCCACAAGCCAGTCAAAAGACAAAAAATTGTTGCATTTGCCTAAATTAGACTAAGGATAACATAACTAAGGTTGATATGGGTCATTTGTGTGTCCAGCAATGAGCCTAGGACACATAGGAATAACTGATACACCTACCGAGCTAAAAAAACTAACATTTCCTCTTAGCGAGGGAGGTGTCTCCACTTGGATCAATCCCTAATCCCATCAAATATGTTGTTTTTTGTAGTTTCTCCCACTAAACTAGAAGAAATTCCTGCTACCTCCACTGCACTCTAATATGATCTCCTACTATGTTCATCCATCAGTGTCAAGTCATACTAGATGACAAATTTGGATGAAGTCACTCATCCATTAGAATTAGCCATTAACACATATCTTTGATCCAATATCCCCTTGTATCCAACTACAGGTTGTCCCAACATCCTGTACATCATACATGTCCTAATTCCAAGCCTCACTGTTGCATCGAAGGTTGCTCCCTCTAAACATATGTGCACCTGTCCATCCTAGAACATCACTGCATACCCCTTATCCCCTAGACATTACATAGAGAGAAAATTAACCTTCATCTCTGGTAAAAACATCACCTCATACACATCCATAGAACCACCTGAATCTAGTTGAAATCAGATGCATCCAACTCCCTTCACTGCATTCCTGGTTGGCACCCAACTCTTCACATGGAAGTCTGATCTCATGTGAAAACAAATAAGGAACACTAACCTCATTCTTTTTATATGGTGAGATGATTCATTGTCCATGAACCATGCCAAATTGTCCTCCAACTTAGCCAATCTATTTTTTCTTGAAAGAGAGGCAACCAGAGAAAATTCATCCTCAAATTTGTTTGCAAACTCATCTATGTTAATAGATGTTGAGGCTGCCATTTTTTCCCCCTCCTCCTTCTTCTTGGGACAATGGTTGGTATAGTGGCTAGTCTTGTGACATGCAAATCAATTCACTTTTCCCATGTCTCTAGAACCTCCCTCTCCACTAATCCTCTTTGCATGAAGAGACACATTCACCTCATCTTAACTCTTTGGTTGGATAGTCTAAGTGGCATCAACTTTGAGCTCCTCCTAGGTGAAGTAATCCCATAATCTCTCCCAATCAGGGAGTTTCTCTTGAGCCACCATTCCATGGAAAATTACTTCCCACATCTTGGTGAAGTTATTCAAGGTTGTCCACACCAACACAGTCTCATCCATGGCCTCTCCCATAACTACCAGTTCATCTATAATCTGAGTGAACTTTGTGAGGTAAGTGACCACTAGATCTCCCTTGGCCATATTCGTGCTTCTCAACTTCTCTCTGAGAAACATCTTCCTTATTTGGTTATCATAATGGTACAACTTCACTAGGTTCTCCCACATGTTTGTTTTTGTCTTCTTTTCAGCTAGATAAGGAATAATGTGGTCTTTGACTCCATCCACAATTTTCCTAGTGGCCTTGACATGTTTCTTGTTTTGGTTGCTAGTTGTATTGGATCAGTTGGGGCTACCACTTTCCCTTCAACAATTTCCAACATTCCATTCTCCTCCAGCACCAAGCCAATACACTCCCTCGAAGGACAAAATTTTTAGGTACCATCCAACCTATCCTCGAATGTTAATCCTACATTGGCCATTTGAGTCTCTTGCTTTGTTTCCCACACATACCCCCCTTTGTTGGTTCACTCCCTGGTCTGCATAACAAAGTCAAATTGGCTCCTTCTTGTACTTAGATGTTGATATTTGATACCATGTTGATTTTTCCTATAACTTAGAACTGAAATTATTGCCAATACTTTATCTTAACCATAAATTATAATTGTTGATATAAAATATGAAATTATGCAACTAACCTGAAAGTGACTTATAATTCAGAAAATTGACTGTAGAAGCATACAATAAACCAAGATCATAGATGTACTAACAAAAAAGTTACCTTTGAAACCCTAATGTGGGGAAAACCAACTAATAGGGGATTTTATTGGGAATTTAGGAGAAAAAGTACAACATCAGAATTTATCAGAAAATTCTTACAAACTTTCCCAGAAAATTTCTCTCATTCCTCAACAAAAATTCTACCAAATGTTGGTTGTATGGCCCATCCTTTTCTAACCCTATACATCCTTATATATACATCCTATGTACATCCCATGTATGGATTGTATGACCTGTATGGACTTGGATCAGGTACAAACTACTTTTTGTTGGTTGGTATAGCCTGTGTACGATCCTATCAGACCGAGAAAAATTGGCCTAAGATCAACCTCCTTTTCACCATTTTTTTTTGCCTGGAATCGACCCCTCTTTGATGACCAGTATATCCCAAGAATGGCCTCTGTTGACTTCACAAAAATGGCCCTAAATTTAATATCTCTTCCTTAGTTTCTCCCTCTTATTCTCCTACCTAAGAACCCTCTTCTTCTCAATTTCTCAACCTCACAAATGAGAATGCATGTCCTCTGACCATCAAACCCATCTTTTATCATCCTGTTAAGTACCTTTTATTCCTTTATATATGTGTCATATTATCCTCCAAGGCTACAAGGAGGTGCGCCCCCCTTGGTTGAGCCCCGTAATACACTCAAGAGTTCATGAGGTGCACCCCATTATCCAAGGGACACTTAATCCACTCAAAATACATTTATTTGTTGCATTTTCCTAAGTTAGACTTAGGCTAAGATAACTAAGGCTGATCTGGGTCATTTGGGTGTCAGTCAGCTAGCCTAGGTCACATAAGCATAATTGAGACACCTATCGAGCTACACAAGTTAACAAATCCAACTCGTTGATGGATGATAGTGTGAGGCTACATCTTTTCCAGAGATCCCTGAGCGGAGATGCCACTAAGTGGTACATTGAATGAAAAGGAGGTTCCTTTAAAATCTTCAACCACCTAGAAATGGTGTTATTAACGAGAGAAGGAAAAATATCTTGAATTCCTTGCTTCAATATAATTCCACTCACAATTGTGATCATATACATGAGTGGAGACAAAGACATAGGATTATTAAGACACAAATCTTGAAAAAAACTCATGATGGAGTGGTCCATAAACTCCCTCCTACCATCCATTTCCCGAGATATAGCTATGGATAGGGAGACCATAGAGGAGAAATCCATTTTTCTTTCCCAACATTTAGACTTGATTTAATCTCAGTTGGGTACACTCTATGACATCATTCCCAATGATCATATGTTGTATATTGATCCAAGGAAGCAAACACCAGAACCCCATTCTGATGGTGTGGTTGGTTTTGTTTCTCATGCATCTGTGAACTAGTTAGCTAAACAAATGTTTCATATGTTGATTTCATCACATCCCTCAGATTTTGGAACTAGTGCTCAAACTATTGCAGTCCATACTTATACCTTCGAGGTTAATTCAGTGCAATCCATGTAATCAAATATTCCTCAACAACCTAGAGGAAAAAAGAAATGAAACAAGAAAAATAATTCCAATACTGATACAGGGACTACCCCCACCCATAACACCTAGGAGGGGGGCACTAAATACAAAAAACATATTCATTTTCCCTACCTGATTTGTGGGGAGGACCACCCTACTCATCAATTTCATCAAAAGAATGAGGTCCACATATTTTTGACACAATAATGGCCCCCCTGACAATCTGTTGTCTTAACTCATCCTTTCCCCCCTCAACTTCAAAACATTGTTGCCACAAATCCCGCCCCTTCAAAAGGGGGAATGGAAAGCACCCCTCACCATGATGGGTCCTCCTCTAATGATGAAATTTTTATGTGTGACCAAATGATTAATTTTCAGACTCAGGACAAAAACTATGACATTTCTTAGTCTTCCCATGCTACGCCAGAAGCAACATATTTTTCCTAGCATGGTGGCCCTCTTCAGATTGAGAATCCATATTTTGACGCACCTCTTAGCCCCTTGAAGAGTGTTCTTCGATGCATGATGCATAATACCAACACACATGATACCCACAACTATAGTATTGTGGAAGACTTGGCCTAGGAACCATGTGCCATGTCTATGATTGAAGTCCTCCAAAACCATCCCATGCAACAGAAATCCTTGTTCTCATATATAAGTGGAGTTGATCCCTTGGATTCAAGTTTGATAACCTTTGATACTACTCATATTACTCATAGGCTCTCCCATCAGGTCACCCTTTAGGTTATACTGTGATCATTGGGGAAAAACATCTACTGAACCATGATTGATGAAGGATCCTCGATTTGCATCATGTATATTTCTTGTTGGAAGGCCCTTGGATCTCCTAAGATCAATACATATGAAACAACATTAAAATCATATGATAAACACATGTTCTAGCCTCATGAAACAATCACCACCTTACCCATCGAGTTAGGTGGTAAGACTGTCTTGGTTGTCGTGGAGGTCATTGACACATCTCTTGAGTACGATTTCCTACTAGGGTGTACTTGTTTCTATGAGATGAATGCAATTGTCTCGTCGGTATGTAGGGTCTTACACTTCCCTCACCAAGGGAAAATGGTGATTATAAATCATATTTTGTTCTTTACCCCAGACCTTCGATCCAATGCAGGGTCTAATATACCTTTTTTCGGTGATACCACATAGTCTTACATGAACGTTGGTGTGGGAATATTCAAATATCCTTCACTTATGGGAATTTTTCCCCTTCCCCCACAATCTCCTACTGTGAACATTTCTCCTATCAACATTATTTCTTCATTTACCATTAGATACCTTGGTTTTATTGATCCTTGGGTGGTACTTTATCCCAAAGAGGTTGAATCTTATGGAGCTTCCCTACCACCCACTGCGGTCAAAATTATCGATCTGGAAATCCCATTAGCATTAGTGGATAGTGGTCAACACCTCCATTCTCATATGGAGTGTGATCAACCTAATCCATACACACAGGTTGTTGACTCTCTATGTTCACATGATTTCCTAGATACTGTGTTTCCTTTAGATGAGGCCATATTGGAAGTCATGGCTTCCATAGAGAATCCCAGGGAATATGAGCATCATAGAGAATCCATCCTCCCTAATTTGTAATCAATGATATTTAGCATGGTGAGTTGTGACCCGAGACTAGGGGAATTTTCTTGAGAATCCAATCGACTTCCTATTCTTGACCCTTTTTTACCTTTGTTATCTTTTTTTAAACTTGCCACTGAGTTCTATGATACCCCTTCCATTGAAGATTCATGTTTTTTACTTCCTTAATATCTTGATGGAGCCCATCAAGGAGCTTCCATAGCTCATGAAACCACTCATGATGAGTATATTTTTCCACAAAGATTCATTTCTATGTGGCATGGAGCCAACATGGTGTGCCATATGTTGCCAACATTGGCTCATAAGTTCATTTATTATGAAAAAGATTCTTGGTCAAAGCCTAGCAATGGGATCTAGTTCGCCTGAATCATTAGAATGTGTAGTGCCTTATGCATAGGTGTGTGGTGTGAATTATTTTGTTTTTCATATATCATATCCAAAAAATCCAAAAATATTTTCTTTTTTGAGATTTTACTATGCATTTTTTACCTCCGAAATCTAGTTTATATGTATTGATAGGATTACAGGGACATTTTTTATGAAGATGGGAACTTCCACTGAACCTGAGGTATGTGTTCCAAAACTGGCATATAGGGATAGGTTTTTCCCCGCATTTACCATTTTTGCATTATTAACCATCCATACTACCCACACCATGCCTTAGGTTTGATCCCGACTGGTTCTGACATTAGCCACTCATTTTTCACGTTGTAACTGGTTCGATAGTGCCTACCCTTCATGGGTGCCCTATTTAGCACCTATAATTCCCTTCGGTTCCCATGATGCATTTTTTGGTAGGCCCATGAGCTCTCATTTATCCCCTCCATAACTTGAATTTGAGCCTCATTTTTCACTTTTTGTCTATATTCTGGCCAAATCCCATGGGGGTTCCCGAAATGGCTTTTTGCTTAATGGTAGAATATGCATCTGTTTCCTACATCATGCCTTCCACCATTGTGTTGTTTTTTTCATTAATCTCACTTACGGCCATTGCAATAGATTTGACCATATGCCTCTTGCTTTATTTGGCCTTTGTTTCACATCCACCTACCCAGGGAGAGAAAAACTACTAAGAGTGGATATCACGTTCCAGTACCATTTGTATTCATTTTTCTTAGGTTGGTTCCGTGTGCTTAGAACATAGGAGAATGTTGTTAAGCCACTCATTCTCTCCCATCGAGTATAATTTTATCTCTTTTTTAGACCCATAAAAAGACATGAAAAATGAACATACCGATCTTACTTGCATTAATCTTTCATGTTCGTTAAACCATGAAGGAGACTAATCATACTTCTATTCCTCTTTTGCACTTGTTAAACCATGAAAGAGGGAAAAAAACAAAAAAACATTAAAAAAAGAGGGGTTTTTTTCACTATTGGTCTATTCTCAAAATGGTAGCATCAACCGAGTCACCCTTGAACATGGCACCTGTTTGAGTCATCATCATACAATTGGGTTTTATCTTGCCTATGATCCGTCCCAGTATTATGAGTCAGTGATACTCCTTTGGATGGTTACTCTTCCAATCACTATGGAAAGTGCTTCACTGCATCTTGTGTTGTTGCACTATATTCATCCAACTCTTATGCCTTGTTTCCAAGTCACCATTGTGTCATGTTATTTGTTCAAGGGAAGTTTAAGTTCGAGTCGACCATCTGCTATTTTCTTGAATTTCTAAGTTGGACATCATTGCGTCAGTTTTACTTAGTGATGTTGTCTCTTCACATCATCTCTCGATGTATATTTCATGTCGATTGATGGAGGATACATCAAGGCCCTCCTTTGAAAGATATCCTCCTATCAACTTGAACGACTTATCTAGGAGAGGGATCTAGAAACTATATAGTACCTTGGAGCTTGCAATCCTCAGTGGTAGGCCTCATCATGATCTATAATGGGTTTACATCATTGAATCTTGATCGATTGATTCTTTGAGTGTTCAACAACAGTTCATCTATTCAAACTAGCTAGATTGTACTAGGTACCATGGGTTCCATCTTCATCATTGGTGTGTCCCCTTGTGTCTATTAATGATATACATCAAAAACTGGTAATCAGGAAGCTTCTACCATGTTCAACATCAACTCATCTATTCGCATGTTGTATATTCATACCATTGAGGTTTGGGATGAAGACCTTGGTTTGGGGTCATATCATTCCTTTACAACATTCCCTCCTGAGTTGAGATGGAGTATATCACTTGTATATGAGTACTTTGAATACTTCGAGGGAACTCTCCTCAGTGCTCGATGTCTTCCTGATATCTATATGTTGTGTCATATATTCATATTGTAATTGTTGGTGTCTATAGTTATGTTCATGACATAGATCCATATTGTATTTTCTCGTGGCTATGATTTTATTGATTACATGGATCCACTTTGTATTATTTTGTGGCCATGGTCTATCATTTCACATCATGGATATGGAGTGTATTGTTTGGAATCCATGCTCATTCAGAGTCTAAGTATTTATACCTAGGGGATGGTGTATTTATGATCTCATACTTGGTGTTTGATTGGAAGAATTCTTTGGCTTCCGAACCTCCTTTCATCTCTCCTCACACTACCTTATATGAATGTTATTTTATTGTAATGTATTTTTACCATCCATTCCTTTCCTAAGCACACACATTAGGGGGGATCTGTTATAGCCTTAATTTCCACCCTCCAGGCCAGAAGGGAATCTAGAAGAGGATGTAAAACAAAAATTCATGTTTTTCCTCAAATTTGATCCCTTTTTGGAGATCATTTTTGAACACATATTGGAGAACAAGCGATGAACCTTGCATGACAAAAGTGTTCAACAAACGATGACCCATGAAACTTCAAGATTTAAGAAATTACGAGGATATGAGAAAGGCATGAGTTGTAACTTCGTGGTTTGGGCCTATGAAATCGTTACATTCGAGTTTCTAGTTGTATTTAGAAGATATAGAATATCTCCCAAGCCTCACCCAAAGAACTATATAACGAAGGACAGTCTTGGGAAAAAGAGGGAGGAATCAAAAGTATTTTTATATTGTCCATTCTCATAGGTGCATTTCCTATCCATCACAGCTAGAAGTTAGATATCCTATCCCGACCAATAATATGAAGGGAGAAGCAAGGAGAAAGGAGTCAAGGGAGAATGGCATGATCACTAAGGCATGTTTGATGTAAGTTCTCTAGGATAATCTAATAGATCATTGGTTTTCCTCCATATCATTTGTGTTAAATTCACAAATTTTTATATATGATTCGTTCTATTATAGATCTGATTAGAATAAAATTAGATATAGGATTCTAATCCCAAGTAGAGAGGTAAAGAGGTATTTCTTGTCTTTTGTGTGCAGGAAGCAGGTTGTGGAGCTTAGAGTTGGAGTTTTAGGTCTGCAACAACCATGATATATGAACGAAAACCTACAAATAAAGGTAATCAATATCCACCATTCCTTAGGTTAGAGATGAATCCATTTGTTTGAATTTAGATATAAGGAAACCATAGAAGTCTAAACATTGTTCTATCTAGGATCACCAGGCTAGTCCTAGGGAGATTTTGTTGTATATTCAGTGGGATCCTTGTGATATTTTATCCCATAGTGCTCATGTAGCTACTTCTTTCTCTCTAAAATTCCAAGATTGGTAAATAAATTATAATATAAAGACTAAGCCCCTTTTCCCCCATATTTCATGGAATCATAGCCCCCTATAACTCTTTTCCTTGTTTGTCTTGCATCCAACAATGCATTTTATTATTTTCAATATTCAAGGTATTACATTTCCTAGGCACTCTGGCCTCTTTTAATTGTTCAGTAACTTTGACCTTTAATCAAATAAAAAAACTACATTATTTAATATGGGGACTCAAAACCAGGGTATTACATTCCCCTCCCACTTATTTTGACATTGTCTTTAGTGCATATACAAAACATAAATCAAAATTTCATAGTTATTAAAAAATTTATGGGTACTCTGCTCGCATGGAATCTTCATGCTCCCAAGTAGCACCTTCAGGACTGTAGCAGGTCCACTAAATTTTCACCATTTTGATGACTCGATTTTGACGCATTTTGATGTTTCTTTCCAATATGTGCACTGAATGGACCTCAAAGTCTCCTTATGGCTTCACCTGAATCAAATTCCAGTCATTAACATGGTTAGAATCATGTACACACTTTTTCAACAAAGAGACATTAAATACATTATGCACATGCATGGATGCAGGAATGTAAGCATGTATGCAACTCACCCTATTTTGTCTAATATCTCAAATGGACCACATAATTGACTGCTAGCTTTGTACATCTACCCAACTTCAATGAGCTCTCATTGGGATTCAATTTCAAATGCATATGCTCTCCCACTTTAAATTATCTATCTATCACGTTCTTATTTGCATAGCTCTTTTGTCTATCTTGTTTGTCCTTCAAATTCTGTTTAATTTTAACCATGTAGTCTTCCATATCCTTGAGAAATTCTGGCCCAAGTACTGCTTTGTCTGCCAAGTTGTCCCAACTCACTGGAGTATTGCATTTTCTTCCATAGAAAGCTTCAAATGGACTGATCTTCAATGAATCTTGATACCCATTATTATAGACAAACTCAACCAAATGCACGTAATATTCCCACTTATATGGCTTATCCATCACATACATTCTCAACATTTCTTCAATCACTTGGTTGAATCTCTCTGTATTCCTGTCTAACTGTGGATGATATGATGTACTAAAATTCATATTTGTACAAAATCCATTAAATAATCTCGTTCAAAAATTTGAAGTAAAATTTGTGTCTCTGTCTGAAAAAATTGCCTTAAGTATTCCGTGCAACCTATCAATTTCCCTCATGTAAATTTATGCAGTATTAGTTTCTTTATGATTCATATTTATGGGCACAATGAGCAACCTTTTTCATTTTAACAACCACTACCATTATTGAATCATGTTACCCTGTTGTTCTGGGAAACTTAGAAATAAAATCAATGGTTACCATTTCCCATTTATTCTCTGGAATTGGTAATGGTTATAACAAATGCGTTGTGTGTCTAAGCTCATCTGTCACACTCTAACATTCCATATATCTGGCAATATATTCAACAACATCCTTTTTCATCCTAAGCCAAAATAATTGGATTCTTACTATTGCAATTGTTTTTTGGTAGCCTATATGTCTGACATATTGAACATTATGCATTTCTTTTAGTACCAAATTCCTAAGTTCTCCAGAACTAGGAAAATAAATTCTATTCTTATGCATAATTAATCCATCTTCCTTAATCTCATACTCTTTAATTTCGTTCTATATATTTTACTGGTGCAAACTTTCCTTTATATGTAGGTAATACTGATATGTAATAGTAGTATCCAAAATTCCACTCTTCAAATATGACTAGTGCATACTAATGGTTGTAGCATACATGAGATGTATCTATAATGGCCCCGCCGTTATGACAACAAGCGACAACATTAGGTAAAAAAAATGTTTCATTAGGAAGGTAATGACAATAATACAATCACAGCAACTCAACCTGATGACATCATAATGAAGGATGACACAAGTAACATATACATGAAAAACCTAGCATATTATCACATCAAGAAGCTTGAAGAAATTACAAACATTACTCAGATAAAGAATATAAACAACTACGCTAATTGACATCATCAACAATCATCAAGGCGAAAAAGCATCTAATAAACTGACATATGTAACATAAACTTCCATGGTGAGCGAGAAATAAAATATCCACAATCATGTGTTACAATACATTTTTCATGGTGCAAGAAGTAAATAACCGTCGGATAATCATTATATTGACCCCTTCAATGCACGCAAGAAAAGGAGTCTAAATCTTATTAAATACTTTATTAAATACCTTAAATTTTCAACGCGCAAGAGACAACTGAGTTCAAAAACCATCATTCAAATAACTAATTAAACAAAAACTTAACATCTAAAAACTATCATTCTATTCATTGCTACCATTGCGCAAGAAGTCCAAATCTTCAACTGTCATACTTTATGTGATATCTATAAGTGCAAGCACTCTAATCATTCAACTAAACAAGACTTAGGGTAACTACATTCAATACTTTTTAATTGTGCAACGGTCTAGATAGATTTCTTGTTTTCTTATTTAATTGTGCAACAGTCTAGATGTATTTCATGAACAATTTTACCATCATAAAGACTATATCAAAGCACATAATAACCAACCAAAAATCTAATATTAAAATATATAAAAATCTTCAAACTAACATTTAAATCAAATAAAATCAACTACACTTTTCTTAACTTCTCCAATTCAATATTAAAACAAAAAGAAACCATAAACCTTAGATTGTAATATTTTCTATCTAATTTATAATTTATAATAAAACAAGGGTTGCATGACAACGCAGTCCCTACCCAGTTAGTTGGGAAATACATGTTGAACAATGAAATTTAATATAACTAAATGCACAAGTAATGAATATTTTTT
>CBVK0102647518.1:0-10733 GCA_900067695.1 Picea abies
TTTTGGAGAAAAACCTAAGTATGAAGAAAGGGCACAGAAGGAAGAAAGTGCATAGAAGGTAAAAAGGGCTCAGAAGGACGAACAGTGTGTAGGAGGGAGCTATCACACGGACATAAGGATAAAGCAAGAGAGTGAGAGAGGGAAGTGCAAAGGACGACAATGCGACTTTCCAGAAATAGAAGAACAACAGAAAATTTGTATAAAGAGTGAGAAGTAGAAGAAGGAAAAAAAATAGTCAACTGAAGTTGGCCATGCCATGCATTGTAATGGCCTATTTTGGGATAGATAAGAATAGGACTTTAAGCCCTAGATTTTGGGTATAAATATGTAATGGGTGGGGTGAAAAGAAAGGGATAGCGAGAGATAGAGAGAGAGAGAGAGCTAGTGGGCTAGAGAAAGTATGTAGAATATGTAGAGGTTGAGATTATGTAAGAATCGTGAATTTAATATTTTCATATGATGAATAAAGACAGAATTTGAGAGATAATATTGCATCTTGTGTTCTTTACTTGTTTATGTGCATTTATGAATGATGGTGTTATATTTCGCAAACTAGATGTAGCGTATGGATTGATTAGGATGCAAGATTTATGAATGGATGTAATAATCAGAGGCACGTGTAAGCTAGAATAAGGAACAATGATTAGCGCATCTACCTCCCTTTCCCTTACTGCTGCAAAAACCTGGTTCTTGCAGTCCCAATAGATACCTCGGGTGAGACTTCATTTTCATAAGCAGGTGATGCCAAAAGGGTCAGTGTCTTGAGGGTTTGTTGGTCACAGTTGAATCAAACCTTGGGTATTACAACCTGTGCGCAAACTAGTTTGAGCCAACACTCTTCATCTTACACTTCCTCCTAGTTTCTTGAATCTTCTTGGTCTTCTTCGTGATCATCTTCTTCTAGTACAAACTTTTCATGCCTTCTTCATGGATAAAATATAACAAATGACCAATCTATTCTACTTGGCACATGTGAATAAAATACATGCTTACATTGACTTGGAAGGACATAGGGTTGATACCTAGTAGTATTGATTATTGTAAATCCATTATCATGATCAATAACAATGCTTTCATCACCTTATAGAAACAATCTGTAGCACCTTACCTTAAAGAGAACCACTTTGAAAATTTTCAAGTCTATATGCAATATGTCTTTCAAATAGCCATGGTATCTCAAATTAGACATGATTGGATGTTTGACACACGGATGGGAAATATTAGTAACTTGGAAAATTGAAATTATCTTGCTATCACATGCTTTCTTCTTATCATCAAATTGTTTGGTGAGACATTTTCTACTTCTACACCACATAGATTTATGACATTTCACTTGCATGCTTGATATGTTATAAATGCATTGTTAATCAAGGGACCAAAAAACAACTCATAAATGGGAAATAAAAACTAAAAATCAATGGGAAATGCTTACCTTTATATCTTTTGCACCATGTGCTAGATCGATTTCCTTTTGCATCAAATTTGTATCATTATCCACATAATCTCTTCTAATGAACTCCACCACCTCACTCCATGATAAACTATGGTTAACGTCATTACATCATTCTATACATACCTTAATCTAGTTGAGATTATTTACAATGTATATATGCAGTGCATCCCACTCTTGACTACCTAGATGGAGAAAGAAAAATTGATTTATGTATCGATCAAGATTAACAATATCTATGAAAATATGGTAATTATGATAAAATCTACTACCTTTCACTTTTCTCCATCTACCTTTCCCCAACAACACCTCTCGTTCAAATTTGTTGGTGGAATTGACCCAAAGGTGCTACATTAATATCAAGTGTTGCTTGGGGTAAATACTCAATAATATACATCATGAACTGATATACCATATAACCTTCAACCATTGATCCCTATTGACATGATCTTTGTCTAAAATAATTCTTCAATGCCTTCAAGTGCCTCTCCACCAACCACATTGGCCTTATGTGTACAAGTCCACATATTTCAATCCCATCCACTAGGTGTATGACGTAATGTTCTTGTGCATTGAAAAAACTTGGAGGTAGATACTTTTTCATTTCGCACACTAGTCGAGGAATTTCTCTCTTCTAATACTTGATATCTTCTTTATGGGTTTCTTGATATGACAACCACCTACAAGTGCAAGGAAACCACATGTTTCAACATCATATTATACAATGCAAGTGAATCAAATGTCAACAAGTTTTGCTAGTAACGTTTCAATTATAACTTTTTACTTACCTCACATACTTGTTGAGATAATGTATAACTTGCTTTATGTTATTGTCAAAGTTGTTTGGGAGAGCTAGAGACAAAACATGTTGTAACAAGGAAAAATTATAGTTTAATTTTGATAAGAAACAAATATATATTATTAACAAATCATGTATGTATAATAAGATGATAACTATTAGGAAATGTCAAACCTTAACAAAGGTATGTTAATCATGAGTTTTTGCCTCACGAAAATCATATTTCTTCATTATTATATTATTTATGTTTGAAGCAAAACTAGTGGGAAATTTAAGCATCCATATCTCTTTTACAACAATGCTCTCTTACTTTGTTACTAACCTTATAAGATTTGTTAGTTATCCATCACTATAATAATGAGTCAAATGTTTGGGGTGGCGGGTGTTGAGGGGGGGGGGTCATTTTTTATCCCGATGGAAATCAAGAAGTAAGCTTTGAATGGGGATTGGGTGAAGCAACCAATAACTGTTATTGGCATTAACTTTGCATCAAGGGCTAAAGATTCTTGATTCAAGGTGCATAAGGGAGTTAATTGTCATTGGAGACTCGGTAATATTGATTATAATCATGCATTGTTTTTCTTCACAAGATGGTAATTTAGCAAGGCTCACTCGACAAATATAGAAAGAGGCAAATTGTTTCAACCAAATAAAGTTTTCCATGTTTTAAGAGAAAGGAATTGTCAAGTGGATCATTTGGCCAACAAAGCCTCGTGTCTAGACTACAAAATTTTGAGGGTAAAAGGGGAGGTATCTTTCTATAGAATCCCTTAACTTGTTTTTTTAATGCTTAATCCAAATTTTAACATGTTATCGCATAACAAAGTCTAATGACACTTGAATTTAAACATGGGCAGATAAAGTTCGAAGAAAATTTCATCCTCTATACCATTCCACATTTCAACCATTATAGACAAGCAACTCTATCAAAATGATTTTATTGTGACCCTAGACAAAGGTGAGATAATGGAGTTTGTTCTAGGTCTAGGTGGTCATCTTTTCAAAGAATTTCCTCAAGTCATTTATAATTTCAAGGTGTTAATCTTGGAAGCATCCCCCATTATGTGCTCATTGATTTCTTAGTTAACTAGAAAGGTAAGTAGCTCTGGAAATTTCACATTATTATCTTGCTCTGTGTTCATGGGTTTCAAGTAGCAGGTGGTAATCCTAGAAGCATCCCCCAATCTTTGTTTAATGAATCCTTGGAAAGATTTTAGAGCTTGGCTAGTTGGAAAGGTGAGTATTATGTCAAATTCACATTTCCATCTAGTTCCTCTATCAATTTGGTAGTAGAAGTGTGGGTTGGAATAGGGGAATTGGCAGCAGACAGATCAAAGGGGGTATATAATTGGGAGATTTTGGATAGTTTTCATTAGAGTTTTGATTGTATGGAGAGCCATAACCATCCAAGGTGATGGCCCATCTATGAAATTTTTGGCATTCGTCATGTTGTATGAAGACAAGAGACCTTTATTACAGATAATATGATTCTCTATTTTCATCGCAACAGGGAAAATTCATACTCAAGAGGAGAATCGTAGAAGTGGGATGGTAGTGTTATGGAAACTTTGCTTCAATAAAAGAGACAAATTGAAAACTTAGAGATTGAATGTTTTGTCTTGCATCAACATGTTTCTAATTTGAATAGGAGCCCACAGCCAGCCTCACCCAATTACAACATGTCTATTGGTTCAGGTTTAGATAAAAACAATGAGGAAGAATTTGTTCTACAAATGCCTAGAGAAGTGAATGACATGGGCTAGGATCCTCAACCTTCGCTTCTTGAGAAAGAGGGAGCCTACAATAGGAATGCCCTTAATTGATTCTAGGTTGTATTATGTTTTGTAAAGCTAGTCCTTTTTAGGTGTCTTTTTCAAGCTTTATACTATTATAAACTTTTTGGCATCCTCTATGAAGGATAGTGTTATCTTTTCTATAGTTATTTTGCAAGTTTTTAGACAAATATTGAACTACAGACCATTGGACAATCCCCTTTTTTTATTAGTCTGTCATCCAGTGACGCTTCGACAATTTCTAATTTAAAAACTAACCATTATTGTTAAAAAAAACAAATAGTGATTCAAATGTTGCATTACTTTGCTTTCCTCTATGTCACTAATAACTTTAGCAATTTTGTCTTTGTTATTCAATCCATATAGAAATTTCCATGAGCACTATGTGACATTCTTTCCAATGTGCATTGTGTCAAACAAATGAACTACTTGTAGGTGCTCATAGTAAGGCAACCAACTAAATTGGGTGGAGTATCATTTAATACCTCATGGAAGCCCACCATGTTGACCTTTGGGAAACATAAATGGAAATAGATTTTTTATTACAATAAATAAAAACAAGTTAATAAAAAAATAAAAAGTTACAAATGCGGATGTAACTAAAACCAATTGCTTACTAAAAGTATTCTCAAAGGCCTTTTTCCAGAGTTGAGGCGTCACTCTTCATGTTTTTTTGCCAGCCTCTCCCTACCCATTAAAGATATTTTTTTTGTAGTTGGATACCTATGGTTTCTAGGGAGGAAATGTATGTCCTCGTTATACACCTCCTTTTATAAACTTTTTGAACATTTAGATATTGTTTTGAGACCACATACTAGACATGCATATTTACCCTTCATTTGAAGACCCGCAAGATATAAAATAATGTTAATAGAATACCAAAATCTTTAAAAATATATATGAATTAATAGAGGATATTTAGAGTATATTGCACTTTACATACCACAAAAATGTGTTAGCTCGAGGGCATCATGAATTTTCCATTTAAGTATTCCATGGAATGGAAATTGTTTTTGGCTTATTAGTTTGGGGATGTCGTACACATTGATATTGCCCCATAATTTTAAAATTTCTTCAAGAATATGCTCAAGATGTACATCCATATCTCTAACTTAGTACTTAACTGGTTATTTGAAAACACAAATAATTAATTCCTTGTACATATAAAATATGTAACAAAAATTAAAAAATGAATTATTATGTTGTAAACATTCCTAAAAATAAATGCCTAAAACAATTAATGTCGACATTGCATGCTCCCTCTTTATTGACTTCCAAGGAGGAAGGTTATTATTTATAGCAAAAACTAGCCAAATTGAGTAAATGGATCTTAGCTCTCCAAATGGATTGACACTATTAACTGGCATTAAAATTCTAACAGTGTGTGGTTCTTCTTTAAAAATGGGCCATCTTTCCTCAATGTCCCTAAATGAATAACCATTTCTAGGCATTCACATAACACCATCTTCACTTCTCTTTCGTGCATGATAATCCATAAATTGTGTTAAGTTTTTGTACCCAAACAATCATTCAAAACATGGAATTATGGGGATATTATTAAGAAATTTGTTGAACACCTTATTTGTTGCCTAATCGATTTGCTACTAATTGCACATTCAAGGCATCCCAACTTTGTTTTATGTTGTCCATAATATATAATATGATCATTAGAACATACATCAATTGTTTGATACTCCATTCCCATATCTTTCATAAGGGCACACAATTATAAGTATGTGTGAGGTAAAATATTTGATGATGGTGGCAAAATATTACCTAACGATCTATAGTAAAAATTAAATTAATGCATTAAAAAGTGGATATTACATCCTATGTATTACAATCACGAAAAATAGACAAAAACTTGTATCTGTATAAAGAATTAGCTTTCATACCTTACAATTTGTGTCATACATGTGTTTGCAATACCATTCCATACCTTCAAGTTGGCCCACAACAAAATAGCAGAGAGAAGTCTGTGAGACTTTGTATGTGGGTTTTTGTGCCTTATCAATAAGGGGTACATCATGAATATCATCATAGATCTCATCCATGGGAATGTTCTCATCCATGGAAACAAAGGTGTCATGGATTGGCCTATTTAGCCCTTCATTCTCAATAATATCAATATCACTTCCTTCCATTGGATCAACCTCAATTATATAACCCTCGCCATATCTACTAGAAATTGCAACATTAGGAATTCCAAGCTTGGGCACTTTTGCCTTTGTAATTATCAATAAATATAATAAATATAATTAGTATCAAAATATTAAAACATTTGAACGTTATAAAAAAAAAAAAAAAAAAAAAAAAAAAAAAAAAAAAAAACATGCTTTCTTTGTCTTACCAAGGGATAACATCATGTTCCTCCCTCTAGGTGCCATTTTGTAAGCAATGTTTTTTATCTATTGGCCTATTAATTCTTTTTCTTTTTATGCCTTTGCAATTCATGCAAGGGAAATAACATTTCCCATAACAAGAAGTTTGGGGTCATTCATAAATGTTTTTTTTATGATTGTTTGTATGCCTAAACCAATCATATTTATCAATATTAATATCCACGGTGAGATCCAAAGGCTTTTTTATTAATTCGTCCATATAAGCCAACCAATTGCATGCACCAATTCTTGAGTTAGGGTTATTTGACATTGTTTTCTATTTCAACAACATATTCAACCCAGACATTAGTACAACAAGCATATAACCAAAGAATTTCACATATAAAGAATTTAAATGGTATTTACAAATTTTAACCAAATAAAATTTTGAATGTTGGGAGAATAATGAGTTTAACAATGTAGTAAAAGTAGAAAATTTTTGCCACTCCTAATATGTCACCTAATCCCAACTCTTCAAACAAAAAATATGGTTGTTTTAGTGAAACTACCTTTTAAAATACATAAAAAGTCTATATCATAAATGTTGAAAGCATAAAATACACGTTGGTTTTAATCCCGAGATTTTTTTATCGGACACGTCATTTAAACATCAAGTAATTGGCATTATCTCACTATGGATTATCTAGGCTTTGACAAATATGAATATACACAAGGTGCATCGTCTATTCAACACCAATGGTGTTGGTTAATTGACATTATTATTAGCATGTCGATTAAGGGACATTTATCAGGGACAAAAGACCCAAGAGAGAAAATTTTCATTAAATTTCATTGATTTGTGACGTTAAAATTGATTTTTTCTTTAAACATGGACCAAAATGTCATATTTTGACCCCATATCTAGTAATGTGTAATGCCCAAAGAGTCATGGAGAAATTTAGCTTAAAAAAAACCAGACCTTATAAATACTTAAATTCTTTTGATTCACAGAAGATGCCCTATATCGGAATGATTAAAGATTTAGTGGTAGAACTTGTCCAAATACCCTAAAATCATGTAATGATGGATGTAATAGTGGAAAATGTTCCTCCCACTTATGGTATATTGTTGTCATGTAGTTGGGGGGGATATTCAGTTGGATTTGTCCTACCATGGTCTTAGTATTTAGGGAAAGAACATGTACATTCTATAGGGAACTTAAAATGACCTCTATTGTGAGTGATCCTACTAATCCTACAAATTATCCCTTTTATACAGATGATGAAATGGGTGAATGTGTTATGAGTTAAATTCTAATCTTGGGGAAATTTCTAATGATTTGATGAATGAGGATGAGAATATTGACTTGATAGGTTTATGGAATATGAGTTTTGATGGAGCCTAATCTAAGGATGGTTCAAGGGGCAAGTGTTTTTTCTCATTTATCCTACTAGTACTAACCATCCCTTCTCTTCCATATCAGAGTTTGAATGTACCAACAATGTCACTGAGTATGAAGCCTTGGCGTTGGGCATTGAAATTGTTATAAAAATGAGAATTAAAATGTTGAATATTGTGGGTGATTCTAAGCTAGTGGCCAACTAGGTGAAAAATCAATACCAAGCCAATAATCCAGGATTGGGGTAGTATAGAAACCAAGTCTAGAATTTGTTTAATCATTTTTCGATGCTATCAATTTGTTCAATGTCCCTTGTGTTGACAATCATGGCGTGGATGCTCTAGTTGCTTTTGAATCAATATTTATGTCACCTATCATTGACCACTTAAAATATTGTGTACATGTGATGCATGGACCCTCAATTCGAGATAATATTCACCATTGTCAAGTTTTTGAAGATGACAAGTAGATAAATTAGTTAATGCTTTGATAGATGAGTTTTATGGGATGGAAACAGATGTCAATCCAATTGATAGAGACATGCCCAATGACAAAATCTTCCTCAATACAATTGGTGGTCAGTTGCTTGTCCAACTCAAAACTATTGCTCTCCCTAGAGGTGTGGTATCCTTGGAGAGGCTCTTTGACCTTAATTATATACATGCTAAGCCATCCATCCAACCTCGAAGATCTGAAGTGGAAGATGTGAACCTTGGAACTAGGGTTAATTCGAAATATGTAAAGTTGTCCACATCATTATCAACTCAAGAAAAATGAAAGTATGTTGATCTATTCAAAGAATTCAAGAATGTGTTTGCTCATAGGTATGAAGATTTGAAAACTTATGATACCTCGATATTCTATCATAAGATTCCCATCATACCTTATGTCAAGACTTTTAGATAAAAGCACATGCAGGTTAATTATGTTTTCAGATTGTTATTAAGAGTGAATTTAAAAGTCTCTTGGATGCTAATAATTATCCTTGTTATATATTCTGATTGGGTTGCAAGTATGGTGCCCATAAGAAAGAAGAATGGGGAGATTAGGCTATGTGGATTTTGGGAATATCAATAGATCATCATTGAAGGATAACTACCCACTCCCTGTAACATCCCCACTATAATCCACGGCTTAAGTAATGCATAATGTAGATATGAATGTAGCTATGGCCAAGTGATGTAATATGTGAAATGTATTTTCTAAATTTTAGTAAATAAAATGTGATGCTTGTTGTTGAGGGACATGGACAGAGATGGGGGTTGAGTTTTCCACAAGAGAAGAGAGTGTCTAAGAGGTTTCCTAGGGGGGAATGATTTATGGGTATTAATCTAAACCCAATTTTTTGAATTTAATTATCATTAGGGACAAATTTAATTTTTGTTTGAGTGTATGAGAGCCCAATCATTGAATACATGTCAGAGGGTGGGTGTGAGAGTCACATCCCATAGTTATTGGAGATCATGGGGTTGAAGTACAATCAACATTGGCTAGAGTGAGAAGTCAAGTGTATTTGGAAAATAGAGGAAATTCGTATGGGGAGAATAGGCAGTTTTCACATTCAGTCTTGGCATGAACAACAAGCAGAGAGTAGGGGAAAAGAGCACATGAGCTACAGCAAGAAGGTTGTGTGAATTTTGGAGCATGATGAATAATTTTTGGAGTGTTTTTGGAGAATTTTGGAGTTGAAGATTGAAGATCCAGGTTATCAGTCTTGAAGAATGAACTCTTGTGGGAGTTGCACTATAACAACAAGTGTTGTTGTTGTTGCCAACAATTTTCTTGGAAATGAGCTCCCTTGAGTTCCCAGTAGAGAGATTCTCGGTTACCAATGGAAAAGAGACCATAAATTAATGGAATGCCCGATGGACTGCGATATTTGAAGGGGTATATTCATTGGGTTGGGTAGGTCAAGAGGAAGAAAGTTAGAGGAAATTAGGGATAGTTGCATGAGAATACTAGTGGGTTGCAGGATAGTGAGTTGTGAGCGAACTATGAGAGGTACCCTTTTTTTGTGGATTGCTAGCCCCAACTCGAGGGTGACTTGCTATTGATATTTGGAACAACAAATCTATCGTTGGGTGGAACGTCTTCCCCAAGTAGCTGGTTGCACACATGTTTTAAAAAGATAAGTTTTTATCTATTTTCTGAGTTTTCTTATGAGTCTTATGGCTATGAGTTTTACCCTGTGTATGAGAATGGTTTTATGTGTTGTTGTGAATGATTTATTAGCTGCACTCATTTTCATTTAGAATGTTGTAGGTGCATTTAATTTTGGGTATTAGAATCTACTTAGATCTGTGTATAATTGTAGTTGGTAAGCTACATGAAATTAGCTAACATGAAAATTTTAAATTTAAGTGTATTTTGCATAGTAATGTTCCTCGATTAAATTGGGGAATGTTACAGATTGCTATTTAAGCCATATGTTCAACACCGAGTCTGCATGGGCCAGAATCAACACACAAAAGCTAATTTGTAGATTTAAAGCTCAAGGGATGTCTACAAATTTATTTGGTAAATTACTCCAGTGAAATTAGGGAAAAATTCATGAGGAAATTGAGCTTAAGGGTTAAAATCTCCAATTTTAACCTCTAAATGAGTGTTTTGGACCTATAATTGGTCTAATTTGGGACACTACAGAGTAGCCCGAGGTGAAATTGGGAAAAAGCAACAATTTCTAAAGTGAAATTCATTGAGAATTCAACGTGGGAGTGTCGAATTTCGGGTGTAGGGGTAGAATTGACATGCATAGGGACAAAATTGGCCATGAGAAGCTAATTACAAAGTTTCATGGCAGTCGTGACAAAAATTTCAAAATTAGGCATTTTTAAAAAATTGGGAAATTATGAATTTTGGGACCCAAATTTTATGTACCATCACATCAATGTGATGTGGAGGCCACATGGAAAATGAGGTGGCGATGACGTGGTAGTGGTGACATGAACTACCACGGTGGAAGGTCTATGGT